>CAEFZX010004159.1:0-86437 GCA_903066825.1 Alfaro cultratus | reverse complement strand
GAAACACTTAAGTGTGACAAACATGCAAAAAAACAGGAAATGAGGAAGGGGGCAAACACTTTTTCACACCACTGTATGTACTAAACAAAAAAGTGTAAAACAACTGAAAATACGCCTTATATTCTAGTTTCTTCAAAGTAGCAACCTTTAGCTGTGATTACTACTTTGCACACACACTGCATTCTCTTGATGAGCTTCAAGAGGTAGTCACCTGAAATGGTTTTCACTTCACAGGTGTGNTTTCATAGTCATGAAAATAAAGAAAACCATTTGAATGACCAGGTGTGTCCAAACTTTTGGTCTGTACTGTATATTCAATGTATAGACAAGAGAATAGCCAGATGGATTAATTTACAGATAAATGACTGGATCAACATGACAGTTGGGTGGATTAATGATTCAGGAAAAGAATGGATGAAAGGACAAAAAAAGATTGAATGAAAGAGAAATGGACAGTGGGTGGATGGACAGATGGATAAACAGACAGATAAATGGATAGAATGGTGGTTAGACCATTTATACAATGGAAAGGGTAACTTGAGAAATGAGCAAAACATGTTCCATATTTTCTTTTGTGCACTGTTCAGATCTGGAAGCTAAATCACAATCCAAAGCTTCCAGAATCCATTAAGAATGAAATCAATAAATTGCAGGCAGGTTTTTACATGCACAAGTATTGAAATAGCTTTTTAAGAACTTACTTTGAAATATTTCTTTTTGCCAAGATAAAAAAAAAATGCTCAAGTCAGCAAACCTAATCATGCTAAACATGTAATTAAATTGGTTTATAGATTATTTGTTATCTAGGCAGAAAAGCTCAGATTTCAACATAGCGGAGCACGAGAAAAGCTGCGCATTGGCCTCAACACCCTGGTTATTAAAATCAATAACAGCAATAACTACAATCCATCTCATTTTTAAGAGAGGGATGACATGGCATGCCGATCGATGAATATTGAGCTACATTTATGTTATTACTACGTAATATCATATAATTCCTTCTTAACTGGATGGTGGCACAGGCTGTAAAGCACAAACAGAACTGTGCTTATTGAGTTGTTGTCACAGCAATGTGAGACTTGAAATGAATGTAAAAGAAAAAAAAAAGTTGAACAGTATTAGATGCAATGTCGTTTAATTTTTAGGAATTTTGGACTTAGTTCCCAAGGGGTAAATCGTATTCTGGGGAAAATATATTCAACTTCCTCAAAGCCCCCAGGGTGCTGTAAACCCATGAGGAGAGGCAAAAGTCCAGATCTTCAAAATTGCTGCCTAAAGCAGTAAAACTCTGTGGGAAAAGTCAAGCCACATTGAGCACATAAAGGAGAGGTCAAAATTATTGGAGAGGGCATTAAGCTACATTGCCTTGCAAAATGACAGCACTGCTTTCCAACAAATCCATTTACACGTCGAAGTGCAGAACCAATGGAGTTTGGTCATTATCTTGCAATCAATGTGCAGCACAGCAACAAAGACACAAGGGAAGTGGAAATGACAGTGGTATGTTTTTACAACTAATTTTTAGAGCTAATAAAATGGGAGATCATCCATTCCCTGAAATTAGGAAATTGCAGTTTAAATGGTGCTATATTTTAGATGGGCAGCGGAATACAAAGGGGAGTACACAGCGGTAGGGAAATCTGTTTGTTAGAAATGAATGTATAAATAACTAGTAACTACGAAAAGCTTTTTCCATTTTTAAATAATTTTAGCACTCCTTTATTAGATGTTTGTGAAAATCTTGTGCAGTTTAAAACATTCAGCTGAATTTTAGGCATTAAAAATGATAATGAGTCACTACTGTCTAAAACTGTAGTAGTATATATGACTTATTTTTCATAAGTGACCATCTTGTTATTACACCAACAAGTTTGGCATGTTTTGGTGCAACCACAAGCTAATAATTAGAAACCTTATGTTCAAATGGTAATAGGTAGCTGAAGTGTAGAACAATACCATGCTGAACAATACCATGTAACAGTAGCCTAACTTTCTCTTTATTAGACAGTTAGGCTAAGACTGTATTGCAGCCTAAGCAAGACAGTCGGCAATCAGAGACCGTTTCAAGCCAGACCAGCTGACATACCTGATTTCCAAGACAATAGCTAAATTGCACCAGTTTTATTGAAGGCTTTGTCGAATGTTGGCGGTGTCAGTCCATAGTTAAACAATCCTAAATAGTTCATGCAATTAGCCCCTGACAAGGTTAACAGGAAAAATTAACTAATATAGCTTTGTCTTGATGTTTAATTGTTTAAATTTCAAATTCCCATGAAAATGGTTAAATTCAGGTCAGTACATGGTTTTTCAGCAATCTAGGAAACAATTTGTTATGCTGTTGCATTTTGAGCTAACTCGTGTGTGGGCGACAGAGGACTTTGGGGAATTTGAATAGAATAGTAATTTGTCCTGAAAGCCAATCACTTTGTAGAAAAAGTTTAAAAAAATATTTGTGTGTGCTTTTTTATTCCCTGCTAAATTGAAAGTACTGTGCAGACCTTTGTTTTAAAAGTTCTCAAACACAAATTTCACTAAATGACATTTCCAGAAACTACTTGTTCCAGCTTTATAAATTCAAATTCTTGTGAAATGTTATAACATATCTACGGATATTTTTCTGCAAATATTCAACAGCAAATGTTTAGACTACACACCACTGCATATAATAATAAATAACCATGGTTGTGCTTTTAAACCAACAGCACCGCTGTAGTAGAAAAGAACATTTTTAGACAACAGAGCAACACCCAGACAAAGATTCTAATACATCTGGCTATTATTCCTACTTCAATTCCAACTTAGAAACTTAATTTACAAGTAATGTCTTAATGAAAACATTTGATCTTAGAGATGATTTTTAATGCATTAAATTGGGAGTGAATTGGATTTAAGCAGTAAATATTGTGTACAACACTAATAAAAAAATAATAGAACAAAATTTACATCCTCTTGGATTTTGGCAACATTACCAAAGCTCTATGACCTCCGGGAGAAGAGATGGCGAGGAAATGCGAGTGAGGGCATAGGACAATCATCATTTGTCTCCACCTTCTCTAGACGCTTTCACTAGTTGACACGCCAAATGGCTCTGCCAGCTTGCGTCACTCAAAAAACCATTTCTGTCCTCCCAGACCTTAGCTGTGCTGACAAAGAGCGAGAACGAGAGAAAAGGAGAGGAAAAGAGAAGACAGATGCATTTTTCAACATGGCTTTTTGTCAATTTCTGGGTGCCTGTCAAAACGAGATGCCATGCATAGCTGCAAGGCTGGTTGGAGAGTTTTTAGGTAGAGGTTGGAGTTTGAAAGCAAGACAAGTGGTGGATTAGAGCTACTGAAGAGCTACTCCACAATGCTATAAGGTACAGAAAAAGCCTCGTCATAATAGGCAGGCGGCTGCCAAGAGTTTGACAGAAGGATCAATCTTACTTCTTTTATTCTAGTTCTACATTTATTTTCTAAAGGGATACCATAAAACAATAGGCTCAGTTTGGGTGAAACATTCTGTTTAAGACACCTGTGTGGGCGCTTAGGGAAGACATCGAGCCAGCTAATAATGCCTCTTGCCAATAGGTAGCGAGAGATTATATAATAGAAAATGCCTTGACCCTATTTAGCGACAAGCAGGGTAAAACCCTCTCGAGACAAATCGCTGTATTGTCATGCTTCACTTTTGGCAATCTAATTCAACCCTGGCTCACACGCAATCACATTTAAATGGCCAGCGATGATCAACAAATGAGATGGGATCTGCAGTGGGTTTCATGTGAATGTGTGTGAGAAAGATAGGATGGGGAACTGATTAGATCAAATCATTGCAACTTAGGAGCTATGCAGTTAGTCCATTGCTGGACTAGAAATGATCATTCACGGGGCAAATTTAATTCTGACAGTTGACCACAGACTTTCACAGAGATTAAGAGGAGCAATGTGTGCCAAATAAATGAGAATACAGCTACTCTTGCACCTGTTCGTGGTCAAAAAAGACAACCTTTATGTGCACACTTTAATGAGAGGGAGATCTGTTGAAATGGGAAGCTCGATTAGAACGTGCCATCTCTCTAATAATTGAATTCCTTCTAGCCAAAAAAAGCACCACTAACTAAGACACTGACCTAAGTTTTGTTGTTGGTGTCCTTTTTATTTTAGTTCGTCATCGGAACTTAACATAGGGGGTTATTTAAAATCCCAAACTACTATAAGTTTCCCTAAAATCTACAATATTATGTAATACTTTTTTTTTTTAACATTTGAGACATGCCAGTCTTTTAGTCAATTTTAACTCTTTAATAGACTTTAAGTTTTCAAAGGTCCACCGTTAGCGGAAAAAAAATATTTCTATGAAATGTCTAACCATTCAAGACAGTCAAGTAACACGTAAAAGTTTTATCTAAAGAATATAAATATGAAAATGCAGCGGAGACAATTGGGCCATCTACACCAGAAGAATGATGGAAAACTATACTAAGATATCAGGATTAATATTGCAACAGTGAGCTGCTAGCACAAAGGCCAAAACTTGTCATAAATGACAGTTCACGCGGTTCCATTTCCTGCCTCCTAAGAGTGCAGGGACATGACAGAGCTGAAGGGGACACATTGTGGCCAGAGTCTGAGCACAGAAATAGAGAAGAGAGTCAGCAAAAATAATAAAGTTACATTTCATTTTGCTTTTAGGTTAAGGCACTGCAGGACTAAAGTAATCATCTCTATGAAAGTCTTTTAAATTGACAGTAACACCATTTTCCCAGTAGCTGACTTGTTTGCTGTCTTCAACATCTAGGTTGATTTAGTATAATAGAGAGTGATGAGTCAAGGTAGTGAAACAAAGTCTATGTTGCCTTTAATTTTTTTCCCTTTAAATCTCTGCATTGCTTAGGCTAAGCAATATTATAAGGTCTCAGCATACATTTTTACTGCTGAACAACACATAAGGCATATGAAGACCACAACGTATTTCAATGTAATTATAAACAGAAGGAAAGTTGTGTTGTTCAGAGTTATGTGAATATAATTCCTTAAACCAAGTCAAACTAGGTGATGCCTGTTTGGTACGTTTTTAGCATATTTCAACAAATTCACCCAAATAATATAGCTCTTGACAATGTTTTAAAGTAAAAACAAACAAATGCATAATACAAAACAACCATTTTTATAAATAACTTGAAAACATTTCCTTGAAAAAGGCATTTTTCACAACACTTTATGGACTAAATTCATTTCACAATAGAATCACAGCCACTTATTACTTCTTCATGCGACTTCCACTTAATCATTGTGTGCCTGTTCTTTCAGAGGTAACCATAACCTGTAGGCTACAGAGAAGCGCAGATCTCAATTTTCTAAAAAGGAAAACTCAAAGCAGTGTTTATCTGGGGCTTTGTTAGTTGTTAGGGCTATTTTTTGCACCGTACCACTGAGCAATACACAACCAAAAGTCTGAAAAATAAATAAGACCAACACTGCTGCACCACTGCTTTAAAAGGCAGTGAGATTTTTCTCAAAGATAATTTCTGAACTATTAATTGCATATTTTTGATAACTTTGTGGCTCTGATTTAATGCATCAGAAACCTACAGAAGTGTAAAAAAAATTATTCTACTTTGCCATCTTTTATTTATGGCAAAATTATTGGATATTGAACTCGAGGTGGGTCTGGATCCTCTGTCTTTCTAACTTTATTGTGAATTTTATTTGATTATTTGGAGGAATTTCTGACATCCATGTACAAACTGAGTGCTCAATACAAAGTCTCCACAGAGTTCTCAAAATTGACAATCTGTCCTGCAACGTTTGAATGTATCCCTGCTCCAAAGGGCTGAATTACCTCCTCAGTGTGTCACCAAGTCCTGCAGAGACCTGGTAATGAGTCATTCATTAGATTCTGGTGTCAAAATAATGTAACTTAATTCAAAACGTCAGTTCATATTATGGTTCCAAAGTTCTGTTTTAACAGATAAGACAAATGACAGAAGTTAATGAACAACAAAGATGGAGCGAAAGGCTTATAGACACTTCTACTCATTAAATAAAGTTACAACAGTGAAAACTTGCTGCAGTGCTGAGAGTATGACAGCATCAACTTTAATCAATGCCGTTTATTGTCAAAATCAATTCTCCCACAGCTTTCTGAAATTTGGTTGGCCTATAAGCTGTTATTGTACAGTCACGTTAGATAAAAAATAAGGTGAATAAGTCAGAGAAATAAAGGGATAGGTTTCGAGTCAAAATTATGATTTTCATCAGGATGTCAAGCAAGGCAGTTTAATGAAAGTGAAATCAATGTCTGCCTAGGGAAATTACCACTGTTCATCCATGTGTCAAGCCAGTCCTCTGTGTGCCGTGTGCGTGAGGAGGGAGGGGGGGGGGACTTATTGAAAAAAATAACTGGGCCACACACCAATAAACACAACTAGGGTGCAAGTGACCTAGACTGATGCTATCAGTGAGGGGATTGACAGGATACAGGGAAAGAGCAGTAGTATGACGGGTAAGAGGCAGTGGCCTGTGAGCTACATGGATCTAGTCACCTTGCAATGAATTATCAAAGATCCACATATACATCCTAAAAGCTCCATAAGTGGGTATAAACATACTTCGACCATAAATTCCTCATGGATGATTATTTTCTTTGAAAAACACAAAAAAGTTGATTTTATACCACAAGCCATTAAAAGTTTTCTATCCTAGAAAATGAAATCTAGGGTTTGATCATAAAATAGTCGATAAAAATAAACCAAAAAAAAGCCACAAACAACAAATCTAAGCAGATCAGCACACTACTGGGAAACCAGGGTATTAAAACTGCAGTCGATCAACTTTTTAAACGTTCAGCTCAGCAGATGGAAGCAAAAAGTGCAAGCTCTCAAACGAGCCGTGCCTCTTTGATGCCGTGCAGATGTCCCAGCAATCATTACGTAGTTATCATTAGATGCAAAAGTATGTCAGCTTACCGCACGTGCATCGACACACAGGGCCTGCCATGTCAGCCGGATGTCTGCCTACCAGTCACTAATTTTCCTTTTTTTTTTTTTTTTTTTTTTTTTAGACTTGCTCAGAGAAGGCCAACCATACCCCTTTTTAATCCCCCTAAGCTATGTAGAAGTGCTAACATGCGGAAAGGGATTAACAGCAAAATAAGGCTGCGTGTGCATGCGTCTCAAATATGCCTGCATTTGCAAGATTTCATACAACAGCAAGATGTGAAAAAATAATCACTTTTATGTGTAGGCTCAGCGTTTGGTCAGGATTGTAATCACAATCTCCGCAGATTTTCTAATTGAGAGTAATTCATATCAGATCAATTCCTTCGCACTGGAGTGTTCTTGCAGAGGAAGCAATTATTTTTTATTTCTTTATGTCATAAAAAAAAGGTATAAGAAAGTTTCTACCCACACCTTTTATCACAGACATCTTTTCCTCATGGGTTCACCTACACAAACACATGTTGCCATGCGTAGGGTTGCTTTGGAGAACTCAATCAACATTCTACACTTCTGTCCTTAGCGACTGTAAGCAGGCTGTGTGGGAGGACCGGCTCTGATAGAATGGCCTGTTGTGTTATTGACTTCAATTTAGAAAGTGCTGCCTGCTGCTGTTTTGACCCCTCCTTTCATAGCAGGGACTCTGCTGGTCCCTGGCCACAGTCTACCTTCGGGGGAAATCCCTGATTGCATTTCTACAGAAAACACATAAGCAAGGTCGAAGGGGCCAGAATTCAGATGGCGCAGTTTGTGCGCATGTAGTGTAGCGACGCAGTGGGGGGTGTACCCTTTTTCCCCTTTGATCCATTTCCATTCCTCTTAGCTCTTTCTCACATTAACTCAGCCCTCTAGATTTTTCATGGTCGTTTAGCAAAAATGTCAATGTCCACTCATGTGCCCTACCTCCCCACATCTTTCACCCTCCCCTTCCTGCCTTGTCTGTTACCTGCTTGGGTGAACAGCTGGTCAAAGTATTGTTGGAGACTGCATGTACAGCAGCTCTGAACATTTGATGCTGTGCTGGCTGACACACTAAGTTAGGTTTCCTAAATCCCAAGTGTCAGGAAAAAAAGAAAAAGAGCTCCAGAAATTGTGGATATTACAAAGAAAAATTGAGGAAGTTCAAACAGCAGACTGCTCTGATCTTGCTGCATTTGAAACAATTTAAAACTTGATGTCAAAGGAATGACTTTCAAGGTCTTTAAGTTATCCTTGGGTGCAACACAAGATTACTCTTATAATCAAATTAGTAATCAACTTTGAAGGGATATTATGTTATTCCCACATCATAACATGATGATAAGTGAGAAATCCTTTAATTTCCCGTGGCAACGGGTCCCATATGGTTTGACGTGTTTTGCAAAACACATGATGGGACTGAGCGTAGCCTTTGAGACGAAACTCCTCCTTGGAGTTGCTGTTTCCAAGTTTTTGAACTTTCGCATTACAGAGCACCATTCGTCCACGTCTTCCCCGTGCAGCTCCTTCAGACTAGACAGAAGCATTTAGCAAACAACTGGTGGAAAAGGGCATCTGCTGCACTCAATATATGAGCTACTTCTCAGTGCAACGCTAGTAAAAACTTTGTTAAAAAGAGAGTTGTTCCTTTACACCGTCACCATCTAATTACTTGGAAAGATGGATTACTGCAGTTACTAGCCCAGAGTGTGGCTGGGCTTGTGCAGATGGATTTTTCCCCCCCAAAGGCAATACAAACTAAATATTAGTTCATCATGTTATGACCAATATAATGAAATGGATGCAACTGGATCCATCTAACTGAATTGTATTTGATTGAATTTGATATTTGTAGATCTCAATTGAACCAGTCTTGTTAAGTGCCTTGAGATGGTATCTGTTGTGAGCCGATTCTATTTAAAATAATAAATAAATAAAAATAAACTGAATTGAACTGATTTGGTTTACACTGACTGTGCAGACTGGGTCAACAGTGCTAACCTTATTATATCGGTCCTCTGCTTTCCACTAACAGCACTAGGGCTAATCCCCATTCTGGCAGCCACTATGAACAGAGCACATCATAATGAAGCCCATTAGTCTCAAGACAATGGCTGCTAGCTTAGCTCAAAGGTTGAATAAAGCAGGGTAGAGGGTGGAAAAGGAGCAAAAGTGTTCATCTTTTGTGTGCCTTTTGTTGTCATGATCTGACATTTCCCTCATTTGAGAGTAGGTACTCAGGTCACATGTGTATGTATTTATACAAGATGAGGGAGTTAATGACGTGGGGGAAAAAAGGAATTAAAGTAGAAGCTGAGAAAAGAAAGCAAGACAAGATGGGAAAAGAAAAAGGATAAAGAAAAATTGTCAACATTGAGACAGGTATTTTATTCGGCAAGTACATACAATAAAAATCTTAGCAGGCGATGTTCAAGAAGCTTTTCACACATGAATTTGGAAAGAGATGCATTTTAAAAACTGATAGTTTCTTTTTGGACATAAAAACAACAACAACAAAAAACTATCGCTGTGAAAAAACTTGAAAGACTCCCAGAGGGCTTGAGAGAAAGATCGCTCAAGACTACTTCAAGGGATTAAATTATAATCTGGGTTATTTCTATATTGGAGTGGCACCAGATCTGTGCACATCATATAGCATTTTTTTCCATTCTTTAGAGGTCACAGCACATTCAGGGTGATAAAATGTAAAGATATGGTCACTCATAATTTTGTTAGTAGATTAAAAACCAAATGAAAAGATGAAAAGCAAAGCCTAACCCGCTTAACCCCCATAGTCCAAAGAAATCTGTTTCCTAACTGCATTATCTGAAAAGATAATTCTGTGTTCCATGTGCAGTGCTGCGGATAGTTATCAGTGTAAGTATGTGTGGAGTGGAGACCAGACAAGGTCAAATCCAGTAAAGGTATCAGGAGAAAATGCAAACTCATCCAATTTTGCCAGATGGAAGCCACTAATACACCCTATTATAATCCCTTGATTTGCTGCATTAGATTTATATATGCGTGTTTGTAAGTTGGGGGGGAGGAAGAGTAATAAAAATGAAGGCGAAAAAATAGTAAGAAAATCCCCAACCAAGCTGTTTATATATATATATATATATATATATATATATATATATACATATATACTTTTAAAAGCAACATTAAATTGAATTTGGGTTGTTGGGAACTTCTGAGTTGAATCTTTGCAACACTTAATGTCTCATCCAAAAATTATTGGGACACTTGTGAATCATTGAAGGACATGCTTGGTGACCTGTTGAAATTTGTTTCACACCAACTAGAAGTCCATCTTGTACTGTGCTTCCTTTACTGCGCTAAAATGGATCTTTCCTGCATATCCATACAGATAACCACATTATTATTATGCCTGTAGTGCTAATCCTTAATCCAGTTGACTGTATATCATTAGATCTATCACTAGACATCACTTTTAATCCGGCTGTTATTTCTGCATGCCACACTGCAGACCTTTCATCCAAAGGAAACTACCTATACAAACATGCAAGCGCATGATAACAGACACAGGCTGTTGACCTACATGTGATTGGCTGCAGCCCAGATTTGCTAGCACTCACCCTATGGGATTGGGTTCAGTACTGACTGCATGTACTCCTTGCATAGCTGGTGGACAGGCCACACCAAAGTAGGTCGTTTAGAATCCCTAAGAACACTTAGTACCATGCAGTCTGACTGGTGCAACGGTTAGTTCTATTGAGCCTCAGGTGATGAACAGAGGGTATGCCTTGAACAGCGGGCGGACTGGGCTGGCATGACAGCGCAAGCATTTCACTGATCCAACATGAAATCAGAAGATGGGTCTGGATGCCTTTTCTCAAATGCATCTTACATTGATCACATGGTCACACTTTTTGACTTGCATTTTAATGACCACAGATATAACAGCATAATCTGAACTTCAAGAAGGCATTTTTAAAAGAAAACGTTTTATGACTTTTTTGTACTTTAATGAATTTCCTTCATTTTGGCGGATTATATTTTTGTCTGAAAAATAGATAAATATAACTACAAGCTAAGCTGGCAACAGTGGGATGACTATTGTTAACTTTACAGTATAGACGTGACCTGGCGGGCAGGTTTGTCCATCAGCTCTCTGACGGCAGAGAAAATGGGGACAGAGTAGATTAGACTGCTGAATAAGATATGTTTCAACTGTAAGTATCGATCGATGGCAAGTCACACAGAATTAAGGAAATCATGGCCAATTTATCAGTGCACCCATAGTTTATATTTACATTAATTAAGAATCAGATTTAGATTAGATTTGGGCACAACATAATTTTATTGGGAAGAGTTCAGAGTGGCAAAACCTGAATGTAGTTAAGATCAGCAGTACATACAAAGATCAAGAGGTGAATGGAAGGAAACAATAAAATAAAAATAAAAAACAAAACACTTGATCTTGCATCTCTAATGCTTCATTAATCGCTTGTGATGGTAATTTTATGAGGTAATCATAATGATCAATAATCTCTAATATTTGATAAATCAACACAAAGTAACATTAACCACTTTTTCTGAGAAATGGTGGTGGAGGCAATGGGGTACTTTTCTTCAAGAAGGAAAGTGTCTAAGCAGTGAGTGAACTCAAAAGTCATCTCTGAATTTCTGAATAACAGGACAAACTGGATGACAAAAGTGAAATGAATAAATACTAACCTTAAATTTTCAAATTATGTAATTTATTCAAATTTACTAAAATTAATCCAAATGTTCATAAAACAGCTGTAAAAGGGGGAGGGGGGGAAAATCTACATCAGATAGTCTCCATTGAGATGAGTAGACAGAATGTTTCTGGAGAGGTAGTCTGAAGATAATCCATGTGAAGAGCAACAGAAAACCTTTTCATTTACATAACTCCAACAGAACTCAACTGTCTAGTAAGCATCTAGAGTTAAGACAATAGAACACTAGAGAAAATCAGAACAGAACACAGTGATAGCCACATCTAGATCATCATGTTAAATGATAACAGAGCCAAATTTGTCTAAGGAGTACAATTGAATTGCCCACCCAGTGCTAAATTGATATGCCCTCCTTATGGCTGCTGGATCCATGTGGAAAGGCAAGGGGAAAAAAACATTTCTTTCATAACAGGAAAAACTCTCATATTTCTGTGGCTGCCACCTCACTGTTACATGTTATTCATTGAAGCCTGTTCGTATTCAACTGCTGTTAACTCAAGGAGAAAGTGTGTGTGTGTGTGTGTGTGTATATATATGTATACATGTGTGTCTGTGTATAATATAGGAGTTGGCTCTATACTCCTGTGCCAGTGGGAATAACGTACTGCACTACAGGCAGTGTGACCTTTACTAGCTGGCGTGCTTTCTCTCCTTCTTCAATGTGCATTTCTCTCTCTCTCTTTCACACGCTCAGTTTATGGCTCAGACACAAACACACAACTGCAAGCATCGTCAAAAGTAGCTTTACCAGCCCTCAATTACCAACACTGCTACCTAGTTTAATGGAAACGAGGCTTGTACAAATCACGTGAGACTGAGGGTGATTGGACAATAGGGTGCTCTTGGTTTGCGTCTTCTTCCGTAAGGAGGTAAAACATGTCTTTTTTTCCCCCCAGTTTCCCTTCTTTAACATGACCTTTATGGGTATGTTCTTCCTGGAGCGACAGTTTGTGTTCAAATAAGGGGTTATGGCCTGCCTGGTTAGAGGGCTCCAACAATGTTTGAAGACATTCATAATTGAAAGAGGATGGCACTATGTAGACCAGCACACACTACATTGTATGCAGAAAATTTATTAAAACTTTTTCTTCAAGAAATGGACAGAGAACTGCTAAAACACCTAATCTTTGTGTCCACACCTTGGAGTTTATTTAATTATATAAAAGGTTTTATGGTAAATAGCCAACCTGACAGTGGTCAGGTCTTAAATATGGAACCCACACAGGTCTTAAGGAAGGAAGGAACGTTTCAAAGAAGAAAGGAAGCATGGATGGCAGGCAGGTGAAAGAGTTGATGTCATTAAAAGGATGGACAAATATAGGTGTAATGAGGACTGAAGAAATGGATGGATTGAATTATGAGATAATTAGAAATGTCAGGGAATACAAATACTTCTCCATACTTTTTCAATCTTGGAGAAAACAAAAAAAAATAAAAATAAAAACAGTAAATATTTCCAGACTGTGTAGGTACCTTGTCAACAAAACCCCCCAAACTTTCCATTCTCCATTCTAAAGAAGAAGAAGAAAAAAACCCAAAGTATTCCCAAGAATTAAAATAAAATTAGTGCAAATCATAGCTTACATACATGCATATTAACCTTGCTGTATGCACACAGAAAGCAAGCAAAAGTAGGGTGAACAGAGTGACACAGTGACGGACAAAGAGTGAAAGGGGAGGAAAGACAGTGAACAGGGGGTGGAGTGGGAGGGGGAAGTTAATGCACATAACACTGCATCAAACCAAAGCACTGCTCCAAGCAGAATGCGTCAGGAGTCCATTCATATTTTCCACCAAAGAAGAATGCAAAATAGATAAAGTAAAATAAAAATCAATTCAAGAAAGAAAGCAAAAAAATCTAAAAAAAATAAGGCGAACAAAAAAGGACAAATTTAAAAAGAGAGAGCCAGAGAGTAAGAGAGTCTTCATCCACATGAAATGCCAGCACAGCAATGCTGGAAAGCTGTGCCAATTGAAAAAGTAGGAATGTTGATGGGAATGAGAGGGTTAAAAGCTGGCTGCTGTGGGAATACCACCGTCCATCTCTGCCTTTTGCTTGGACAACCTGTCAATCCCTTTGAACCCAAAAAGCCCCAGAAAACCAACAGAATAAGAGACTTGGAATTAAAAAATGGAGAGGACAGGAGAAGCAAACTGGTTCTTGAAGAAGTGTATTTCTAAAAAGGTCTGAGTGCTTTGAGCTCACCCAACTACCTCAGGACACTGCAGAGAGCAGGAGGGAGAGAGAGAGGGAGAGAAAAAGTGAGCAAGAGAGACGGCACACTCTCTCTTTTGCTGCTACAACGGATCCTTTCCACAACGACGCTGCTATTAACGTCACGCCTGTAAGCCGCGCTTGCCCGGCGCTTGCCTCCTCTGCCTTGCTCCTTTCCCTAGTTAGATGCTGCATTGACAAGGGGGTGCTGAAAACCACCAGAAAAGGAGGAGTGGGGAATTAAAGACAACTGGAACCAAGAAGAAACAAAGCGGAGAGAGGAGGGGGGGAAAAAACTGTGCACCATCCATTCTCCCTCTAACCCACCTCGATCAACTGCGCTTCGATACCCCCACTTCTCTGGACACCCCTTTCCATCCCCCACTCCCATTCTCCTTCTGAAGAAATTGACGGATTATTGGGAAGTACACGGGAGGCAGGCGGCAGCTGCTGCTGTGTGTGCTCGCTACTGCTGCTGTGTGCTTCGCAGGGATGGTGTGTGTTCGTATGCAACTGCTGCTGTCGCATCCGCGGCTGTCGAGGCTGGAGCGTGTGGCTAGTTAAGAGGACTAAGAAGCTAATGAAGGCAGTGTGCGTCACCTAGATTTTTCAACCTGTGCCAAGCGTTCTGAGGAAAGAAAAATTGAAAATCAAGTGGACACGACGCGACTATTTAAAAAAAAAAACAGGAGTGAAAGAAAGGAAGAAGGGCTATGAGGACTGACTAATTGACCAACTGATTGACTCCTAAAAAGTGGGGGGAAAAAAGGAATACACCGAGGGCAGAATGTCTGCTTTTATTTTTACTCTCTAGCTTCCTTTTAATTGCCAAACAAAAGGCAAAAAGAACACTGTACAGGACTGGGGAATTCTTCAACCCACCTCCATTCACTGCTTTTCTCCTTTTCTTTTTTTCTTTTTGCCTGAGGCAGAAAAAAATTACACGTGTGTTCCAGTGGCTGCCTGTACTATGGAGACTTGGGTAAGGTGTACAGCAGGGGAATCAACTGTCGGATTCCAAGGACAAGTGAGAGAAGAGGAGCCAACAGCAAGAAGCAAGCAAGGGAGCACCGCTGCTTTGGGAGCTTGACTGGATTTCTTCTTACGGTCTTTTTACTTTTTTCCTCATCAGTACATAAAAAGGAGAAGAAGAAAAAAAAAACACTCACAAAAAGGCCTTCGAACCTTTCTCTTTGGATGTATGGATTTACAAAAGGGCTCATCTTGGTTAAGCTCTTTGGCACTGACACCTATTTTGACAGGGCAAATAAAGGTTTTCTTTGCTGCTCTTGGATATAAATACATCTGATGCGAAAACCACAGCTGTGTCTGATTGCAAAAAGGAGGGAAGCTATATATCTCAGTTCAAGGACCTGTAATAATAACTTGAGGTAGGTGTCTAGTGTTTCAACCCCTCTTTGCATCAATCTGTAACACCCTCTTCTCCCCTCTGTATTGTAATACTACTCTTGATTGCCTAATTTACCAATATGTCCTTCTCATACACATGTTTCAGAAAAGCCAGCCCTCCCCCCCTCCACTTGTCCTTCTGTCCCTGACAATTTATGGAAACATAAGAACTACATAACTGAGGACGCGCACGTCCTCCTCCCTTATCCTACTCTTTCCCTATTCCTTTTTTTTTTTTACTCTGATCCCCTCATCAATACTACCAGCCATACAGCTACTATTCTCGTCCTCAACCCCACCAAACACCTGCCCCAAACATCCCCATCCTCCCCCCCAGATGATGCTGAATTATGAATGTGCCACATCATGAGTCTCCTGGGGCGGGTAGCTGCGCAACGTGCCAGGAAAGCCGCCCTGCTCTGTATAGTCTTCCTGATGGCGCGAGCGTGGAGCAGCGCCTCCCTGGCCTTGGCGGGGGCGGCGGTCTCTTTAGGACCCCAGGGCTGTCCACCCCAGTGTTCCTGCAGTAATCAGCAGGGGAAAGTGGTGTGCACCCGGCGGGGCCTGACACGCGTGCCCCCTGGAATTCCTGCCAACACGCGACACCTCAATCTAATGGAAAACGCCATTGAGGCGGTGCAGGCTGACTCGTTCCGCCATCTGCACCACCTTGAGGTGCTCCAGCTTGGGCGAAATGCCATACGGCAGATTGAGGTGGGCGCGTTTAATGGACTGACCAGCCTCAACACATTGGAGCTGTTTGACAACCGGTTGACAGTGGTGCCAAGTGGAGCCTTCGAGTACCTGTCTAAACTAAGAGAACTATGGCTAAGAAACAACCCAATTGAGAGTATTCCCTCCTACGCCTTCAACCGGGTACCCTCACTCATGCGACTGGACTTGGGAGAGTTAAGAAAACTGGAGTACATCTCAGAAGGAGCTTTTGAGGGGCTACAAAATCTCAAGTACCTGAACCTGGGAATGTGCAACATAAGGGGTGATATGCCAAACCTCAGTCCCCTAAAGGGTTTGGAGGAGCTGGAGATTTCAGAAAATCTGTTTCCAGTGATAAAACCAGGTTCCTTCAGAGGTCTGCGCTCCCTCAAAAAGCTATGGGTGATGAACTCACAAATCACTGTAATAGAGCGCAATGCTTTTGATGGCCTCTCTTCACTGGTGGAACTAAATCTGGCCCATAATAATCTAAGTGCTGTGCCACACGACCTGTTTCCCCCACTCAAGTACCTGGTGGAACTTCACCTCCACCATAATCCTTGGAACTGTGGCTGTGAGGCTGTGTGGTTGGCACAGTGGCTAAGAGAGTACATCCCAACTAACTCAACTTGCTGCGGACGCTGTCACTCACCGGCCATCATGAGAGGACGACAATTAGTTGATGTAGACAGAGGTGAAGGGGCTGCAATCCAGTGTTCTGCACCATTCATTGCTGATGCCCCAAGGGACTTAAACATCTCAGCAGGAAGAGTGGCTGAACTTCGCTGCAGAACAGCCCCAATGTCTTCAGTGCGCTGGCTTCTACCTAATGGGACTATACTGACACATGCCTCTGGTCACCCAAGAATATCAATCCTCAATGATGGCACCCTTAATTTCTCAAATGTCCTTGCATCAGACACTGGCACTTATACTTGTATGGTGTCTAATGCAGCTGGGAACTCCAATGCATCAGCATACCTCAATGTGAGTGCAGCAGAGCTAAACACATCAAACTTGAGTTACTTTACAACAGTAACTGTGGAGGTACTTGGTCCAACCACCGAGATGCCCAAACCCAAAACTACTACAACTACAGCTGCTGTGGGTGTTGGAGTTGCTGGAGGAGGAGGAGCAGGCCTCGGGACAACAACTACAACTGCATCTCCTTCAGTCTTTCAGCCAGTCTTCATCTCAACACCAACAGTGCTGTTGCAAAATACTGACAGTGCAGCAAATGCAGTTAAAACATCTGCGTTACCAGGACTGAGAGGTGCCAATGGCAAACCAGGCAAGTCTGGGCCTAGCCTGGATGAAGTGATGAAGACCACTAAAATCATAATAGGTTGCTTTGTGGCAGTGACACTGCTGGCTGCTGTCATGCTAATTGCTTTTTATAAATTGAGAAAGCGCCACCAGCAGAGAAGCACAGTGGCAGCTGCCCGTACAGTTGAGATTATCCAGGTGGATGAGGAGGACCTTCCACCACCAGCATCTGCAGCTCAAGAGTCATCACTCACGTTGCCTGAAATCCGAGACCACAACAGCATACACAAGTTGGATTTTATCAGCCACAAGGCAGACTATAGCTTTCATAAACCCAAGGCTGAATATAAACCCCAACCGGATTTTACTCTACACACGCCCAAAGCTGAATATACAACATACAAGCCAAACATGGACTTCAGCAGCCACAAAAGCATTGCAGATTACAACATGCACAAATCAACACCAGATTTCAGCCTTCACAGAACAAAGCCAGACTGCAGCCCATTTAGACAGGACTACAACTCTCACAAAGCTAAATCGGAATACAGCCCATTTAAACCTGATTTTGGCACTCACCCAAAAGTTAAAACAGATTACAGCCCATTCAAAGCAGATTACAGCACTCATCCAAGGCAAAGATCTGACTTTAGCCCATTCAAACGAGACTACAGCACCCAACCAAAACCCAAACATGACTATAGTCCCTTAAAATCTGACTACAATATGCAAAATAAGTCTAAAATGGAATACAGTCCATTTAAGCATGACTTTGGTACCCACCCAAGGTCCAAACCTGATTATAGCCCATTCAAACCTGATTATAGCACTCAGCCTAAACCCAAAATGGACTACAATTCACAGAGACCAAAAACGGACATTACCTACAAAACAAAGGAACATTATACCCCCCACAAGACTGCACCTGATTACAACGCCTTCAAGTCCGATTTCAGCCCCCACAAAGTGGATTACAGCGCCTTCAAGTCTGACTTCAGTCCTCACAATCAGAGACCTAAACTTGATTGTAGTCCTCATAAAATGGACTACAGCCCCCATAAGGTGGACTACAGCACTCTGAAGCCCAAATACAACACGTATAAACCATCTGGTCAAGGGGCTAAATGGACAGACAATAATGTTGGGAACTCTTTGCCTCGAGCCCTACCTAGCGCCATCACAGCAATGGCTGAGCCCTATGTCATAAAAACTCATACCAAGGAGAAAGTACAGGAGACTCAGATTTAAAAATCTCCCTGCCCTAAAGGCTTTCACTCCTTTAACTATGTCCCAAGGTCCCAACCACCCTGTTCCACTTCGCCCTTTTTTCTTTTCATCATTTAAGTCATGCAATAGAATGCACAAAAAAAGAACAGGAACTACTTTTTGTACAGAGTGCAAACTTTAAAAGACTGACGATTTATTGTTGTACATGCTTATAAATAAATATATATATGGACAAACTGAAGCTACCATGGGTTGGTGATAGAGAAACATATATCAAAAAGAAATTGAAACTATTTTCTAACTTGTAACTTCTATTTAAAACAATGAGTTGTTTAAGATGCTGTCTTAAGTTTGACAAACGAGGGTAGTCTTGTTTTAAAATGGGGCATTCTGTGTGATTTTTACACCATGCTAGAGAGAAAGCCGTGATAAGAAAGATTATTTATACAGAGAAGACTTTCTTTAACAAAAACCGTATAAAGGTCAGTGTCGATCTTTACAGGTTTATCTTGTAAAAGCACCAAGAATTTGTACTGTGCCAAATGTTATAAATGCAATAAAAAGGATTTTTGGAAGAAAAAAAGAAAAATTAGAGAGAGATGTTTTATTCGCCTTCTCTTCTTCTCCTGCCACATACTGTAACAATCAGCCGAATGCTTTAGACACTGCAGTAAGACGCTGCAGCTATACTTTAACCCTAAGTGTGCTGAATAACTCTGGTATAATGAATCACAGTACAGAAGTGAATGGAGCACTTCTTTTTTCAAACTTCCCACAGCTTTCATTGTTAATGTAAAAAGGGTTTTACACAATCAGTGATGGTTGTAGAGATTAAGAGGTTTGAGGATGATTACAGCAATCTTATTTTAACTGGGGCACTCGCTGTATGACTAAAGTTTGCAAGCCCAATATGTTACCTGATTCATTTTATGCACAACAAAGTGCTTACACTTATCTAGTAAGCGGAAAGCGTAATTCATTAAACAGATTTATTGTATGACTGTTTAGAGCACCTTGCCAACATGTAGTTACCCATGGGATATCCAGATGTTGGGCCTTCAGTCACAGAGGGTTTTCTGTGGAGACAGATGCATTCAGGTGTCTAAATGTGCTTCATGTTCTACCTTAACCTAACCCATTAAATAAAAATATTGACTCATGAGGAAAGGAGTAGCTCATTTGAAAAGCTGTTACTCTTTAATAACTGATTTTTTTTTTCTGGTTTTGCTAAATATTAGGAACAGTTTTAAATTATATTTTGAAGAAAATGTTGAAGCAGGTCAAGTAATATTAAACAGCAAAATAAGACATTCTACTTTCATAATCTCTATAGCGATAAAAATCTTATCAAGTGAATATAAGTACAATTATTTTAGTTTTAAACCTTGATGACAAATCTACTAAAAAGAAAACATCTTGTTGCCAAAATGATCTAAACAGTATATTTTAGATTGCAAAAATGAGGTAAATCAGAGGTTACTAACTTGAAAGTTTGCATTTGTCCAGCTGTGTTTTAATTGAACTATTTGTAAAATAGTCAGCTGAATGAAAATCCTCAGTGAAGAGGACATTTGAAGTCTAAAATGACTCATAAGGGAGCACTGGGGATAGATGATAATATAATTCAAGTAAATATATTTTATTGTTATGTCTATTTGAGGCTGTAGCAAAACTTGCTAACAAACACTCTGAAATTGAATTCACAAGTGCTTTGATAAAAAGCAGCTAAGTGTTCTTTATTTTATCCAACATGAGGTCATATTCCAAACAGGAATCAAAACGTTTCTAAATGTATATGAAGCTTTCAAACTGTGTGAACACATCCACGGTCTATCTTCAAATTTTTATCCTAAGCTTGTCAATGTTGTACTGCATTCTCTGTGGGTTAGCAAGTTAAAGCAAGAAGTGAACTGTGTTGTGCTATCTGGTCACACATTTAAGCTGTGCTGTGCTATAAAAGGCTCCGACATCCCAATCGGTCAAAATGGCTACAGGGTCATCAATCAGCCAATCAGCTTTGCCAGCCTGTGGAGCCCCCGTCTCCATGGGAAACACTCTTCTCCATCCCTTCCTCCCCCACATCATGTTTTCTGTCTGTGTGCTTCATTAGCAATCATGAAGCCATTGGAAAGAGGAAGCACGGCAAGATGGACGAATTTAACCACAGCTCATGAAGCTCCAGAGAAGAGGGAGAGAGGGCCTGCTGGGAAAGGGGGCAATGTGAGGCTGTAGTTTGGGAGAGAAGATAAGGTAGCACTGTCACAGATTTCTCAAAAGTTATACTAGAGAGAAATTCAATCAAAAACAAAAAAATTAAAGACAAATTAGATGAATAAGAGAAATACAAATAGATGAGCGCAACAGGAAAAATTATTATCCCAGTAAAGAAATTAAGTAGAGCTGGACAGTGCGCCTGAAAATGAAGTAGTTTCAGCAGGAGACAAGATATATTGTGTAATGCGAGACATGCTCATTATAGGAAAATTAAAATAAATATGAAAACAAAGGCAGAATAAAAAAAGTTTACATAAAAAAAAAACAAGGTAGTAGAATGGAGAAAAAATAAAAGCAGTGTCAAGAGAGTGAAAGACAGCGAGAGGAAAGGCACTTGGAGAAGGACTGAGCGGAGAAAATGTGATGCAAGAGTGCCAGCTACAGATGGAACGGGGGAAATATAGATTACCCGCTGTGGCTTTTGCATGATTGGTGAATGGCCTGGGCTGCACCATAAGGAGTGAGATTTGGTGGTGGTGGGGGCTTACATAGTGGAGTGCAGCAGATAGGAAGTGCTGATACATGAAATAGACTGGACAACTGGGGGTACTTGAGTAAGGGAGACTGGCAAATAAAGCAGCAGAGAGGGTGGGAGGATCAAGAGGTTAGAGTAAATGGAACTGTGGGGACAATGCGTTGCGACCATGTGAATGTGTCCTGCTTTCAGAGACAGAAGCCCTTGAACCAGCAGGAAGAGCAAACAGCATTCTTGCTATTCTATTCAGTTTAGAGCAGAAGCTCATTTAGTAACTCAGAGCGAACATTTTGAAACCCATTTATTTTGATGCAATCTGTTAATTAGATTTTTTTCAACGTTAATTACTACACACTGAAGTCCATGGGACAGCTCTAATCAAATTCCATTAAAATAGCCTGGACTATGAGGAAGTGTTCTCAAACGCTCGAGTCATTTATCAACCAAATTTTAACCACACTGACAACCAGTTACAATGCATCACAAGGTTCTCTTCATTTAACAAAGTGGTTACACTAACATTGTCTACATTATGCTTACAAGTGTGTGGAAGTACATTCATGGGCAGAGACAGTTAATGGAAGGCATCATGCTGATTTCTGAGTGTTTTTTTGTGAATTTTTTAGCTCGCGCCAATTTAGCAATTGTGAAAAATATGAAAATAGAGACATGAGCTTTGCAACCAGGCACAACTTACAATTGTGGAAGCAGGGTCATGAACAACTATTCCTTTCAAGTGATGTATCTGGAATGATTTACTTTCACATGCATAAGAATTAAGGAAAGGCTGAAAGCAAAAGATGCTGGATTGAAATCCTGATTTGTTATCCTCTGCTTTGTGCAAGTTAGAGTTCATTTTGAGTAATTTGGGCTGAAAATGCTCATACTGCTTGAACTGCGTAAAAACAATGCGACAGATGGATTTTTAATAGTTAAGGTAGTTTCCTTTCATTTCCTATCATTGCTTTGCCAAAGGTACTTTTTAATCAGCAACACCTTTATAAAAGTGATGGTTGGAATTATTTGACTGTTTTCATGATCAAACATTTTTCAGAACAGCCAAGTTATTATTTCTTATGACTGAAAGAGAAAAGTATCTGCTGTCTTTCAGCCAGTTGAACAGCAGTGTGCAGCAACAAGAGGGAGAGGTTGAATATATTTCAATGCTACATACAGATAGAGAAAACTGTAGCTTTACTTGCAATTACTCCATCTCTCTAAAGTTGTTTAAACCAGTATTTTTCAGAAGTTTTTAAACTACCGGTAACTAAAACCTTTTGAAGTCTTGAATACAGAGAAACCTTTGTTCAGTAGATTGGTCCATATTGCACTTCTTGTTGCGCAGACTATTAAAGCAGTCCAGGTTTAGATTAGATTAACAGTGCAAAGACTAGGATTTCTGTAATCACTAGTCTGCGTGATACTGGAACAGAAGACGGTCTGAGTGTTTTTTTGTGACTCAACATGAGTTGTGGCCAAAGGCATGGTTGGTCCTAATTTCAATGTACAGGAAGAAGGAAGAAAGTTGAAGGAATACCAGCAAAACATGGATGGTTCCATACAGGCAAGCCACAACAAAAACTCTTAGGAGTACAACTTCACTCAAAATGTGAATTAATTATATCTTTTAATAATACCGCAGCTAGTTTAATATCAGTGATAAAGATGATGTTGGCATATTATGGATATAATTAGTTGATAGAGATTTATGCTTTTTCGTGCCTCTAGCTTTCACTGCTCGGAAATTAATGCAAATATTCATATTCAACACCCAGACTGTGGAATGATTTGTTATTACTCAGGTCAATCGAGCTAGAGAAATAAAAATGTCAGTATACTGTTGGCTACCATCCCAGTGTTGCTCAGTCTTTAGTCTACGCCAAGAACTTGGTTATGTTGTGGTCAAACGCAAACAGATTCTAAAGCAAAAACTGAGACTGAATTGCAGGTGGGTTGAGTGACCTATTTCTGCTCTGAGGAGAACCACTCAAGTGTGTTACTCCCTGTGAGACAGAGTTTATTGCCCTTTTGGTGGGTGAAAAACATCCCTGTGTTTTCTTAGCAGCCTGAGACGATGGAGCCTCAGTTTTATGATTCCGTCCAATGGCAGAGTCCGAGAGGCGAGCGCGCGTGTGTGTAGTAAATCAAGTCCATGGAGATCACAGAACAGGGGGAGTCTGATATGATGACATTTTTGTGCGTGCAGCAACACTCAAAGACAAAGCCTGCACACACATTTGTGCACAGGAAAGAAAGAAAAATTGAAGCCACTGGCCATTAATTTCACTGCATTTGTTCAGATTTATTTCCTGGAGAGAAATCATGATCACAGGCACAGCATCGCCAAAGATGTGTGTACATACTGCACCACCAGACAACTTGCTGCTGTGTCCGTCGCACCACAAAATACTGTTATTTAAAAGAAAAGCACATGAAAGTCAGGGAAAGCTTGTGAACAATGTTCTGACAAGAAATCGCTGCATTTATGCTTAAAGTACAAAGTAAGTAAGGGAGGGAGGACAATAAAAGCCTCTGTGGCATTAGCATAGTAACTTTAGAGGTAACAGAAAACATTCTGACCCTTTGTTTTTGTAAGATACAGAACATCTGGGTGTAGGCATATTGGTGATTATAAAGCTGTGAATCTACAGTTATAAAAATAAGCAAAAGAAAAAAACCTTGTGAATTATTTAAAACAGGAAAATAAGTAGCAACAAGAAACTACATCAATGCAGTTGCACCAATCATGCTTTTAAATTAGGTGGCCCTGTGGTGTACTGCCTTCCACCTCTAATATGTAAAATGATTACTAGTCTCTGATTACATAATCCCTAAAAGAACTGTTTAAACCTTCAGAAAATAAAATTTTTGTAAACCACTACTATCCACCACAGGCGCTACATCACCTGCTTATAAACTTTGCGAGAACCTCAAGTTAAAACCTAAGAAGCATCGCTTTAAAATGTGATGCTGTTCACTTCAGAGGCATACTTCAGAGGAATACCCTTGTTTCCAGTTATTTATATTTGAATCAAATGAGGATCTGTTCAAACGGGTGGTATTTCTTAAAGAACAAAACTCTGCAACCTTCCAGTATGCTAAAATTGTGTCACTATGTCAGAACTTTTTTAAAATGGTAAATTAGCAAAAAAATTAACAAGCTTGACATTGTCCTTCTAAAACAGAATGTTGAAGTCAGTACATTTAGCCTGTAACATAAAGACTTCTTACACTGTAATAAAAAAATTATAAAGGGGTATCTCCTATAAAGGATATACATGATCCAACGTAAACTAATCAAGTGTAGATCAAATTAAAAACATGTTTAAATCTGTTCAAAAAATTAAATTGTGAATGTATTTAATTTAACCAGATAACAGTTAAATATTTTAAATTCTATTTGTTGAGCATTTAATTTTTAAATCATTCCATTTTTCCTTTCAAGCATTGCTGCCAGTCTATAAAGATCCTTTTAAAAAGAGCCAAGGATTTTAGTCAAACTCAGGCGTTTACTTAAGTAACCACTATATACTTAGGAGAACAACTGCATTCTAAAGTAAAAGATCGTTAACAGAGGAAGTGAAAACAGAAGATTGAAAAAGAGGTAGGCAAAGTGGAAGGACAGGGTACAAAGAGTAATACAATTGGGAATGGAAGAAGGGTACTGGAATGAGATAGTATCAGATAAGATCCTTCTATCTGACACTTTAGAAAGAGCGCAGGATTCATTTTGTTCTAAGTGTTGGATCATAAATTTGCACTGGTGTGGACGACAAGATAACAAGCAGTGTGCTAATGTCAAAGACTTGCAGAGAAAATGTGCACCGCTGAGCAAAGAATGGCAAATGAAAGCAACACCAAGATGAAAGCCCCTAAAGAGCTGCATACAGCATCTACGGGTTTAACCTGGTTTAATGTGGTGGCAAAATTATTCAGCTGCCACAGCAAACCATTGGCAGGGTTTCAATCTGTGCATGTGTAGATTTTCTCTGTCAACTAAAACAAAAATCTCCAGACGAAGTGAAATATCAGCAATGCAATTACTTAAAAAAAATGTTTCATGAAGTGGCCTGTGTAGTTGTGTCTGATGAAGGATTTCAGTTCTAATTCCACTTTGTGGTGATTTTTCATGTTTCCTTTAAATTGGACTCTGGCCTCTGTTCAACAGCTGAGCTACAGATACATGTGTGTACTTTATCTGGGTGAAAAATGTACGACACACAAATGTGTAATTTTTTCCCCCTCTACACCGTTCCAATTTTGTAGCCAGTTCCAGATCTCGGGTTTTCGTAAAGCTTGAACGACCGATATCGATTTTAGCCAATTTTGATTTATGTAACAGCACTTGGTTGTACAAAGACAAAAGATAAGCACTGGAAGTATTTTTTTTTTTTAGAGTTCCTGTTCTGAAGAGCTGTCAGTAGCAGAAGAAGGTAGCAGCTCTCTGTGTAATGTGGTCAAAAATGAGGGGGGCTGGAGAGGATTTGATTTCCAACTGGCCAGTCACTATCCAAGGCCAATTAGGCTAAAAATCCTCCAACTCAGTCTTTAGGTGATTTATCTCCACATATCTATTGTTGTCTTTTGTGATTATGTTTTCCGTTTCCACCAATTTACTAAATGCTAGGCTCTGTGTGCACTGCTGGGAAAAGCTTTTCAAATGAATGCCACAGGGCTGTTTTGTTGTTCTATTGGAATGCAAAAATTGAAGGAACAGCCTGAAACATTGCTCTTTATTTGCATTGTCCTGTTATGACAAACAGAATTGGGGGAAGGAACTGCCTTGAGTGTGTAAGGTCAGCCATTTTAAATTAAAATAATTGGACTTAAGTGTCACAATTGCAACATTTCTGCTTAATTTGATCTTTTCAAACGTATTCCAAATTAAAGCAAACTTTGCAAGTAAACAGTTTTCAGTTTCCAGACAACTATAATCGGCATTAATTTTAAGCATTGCACCATTAACAAATAGAAGCCCATACTCTCTATGTAGGATTCCTTTACCCCACTGCCCTATTGACATTGTCATCAACTTGCAATGTAATTATTTTTGGCCACTGCAAAACTCTACAATAAATAAACTGTTGACCGGGCCCACAATCAAGTGACCTCATTATCAACAAGCTGGCTCACTTCACTGTACCTGCTCAATACTGATGCCAATAATTAGGCATTAAGTCTCCCCATTGCTCTGTTCCCTTGTTTCTCACTTGTGCTTAATAAACACAATGAGAAATAAGATTAATGTGTACTTGTGTTTTACCAAGAAGTATACATTTGGTGTGAATCAAGTAAAAATGCTCTTAAATCAGGTTCTGAGCCATAGCACTTGAAGTAAACATCAGAATGCAACAGCTATTGGAAAGCAACAAAGAAAGGTTAGGGTTTATGAAGGGGAGAGAAGCAAAACAGATAGAGGAAGCTCAGGGTAGCAGAGACTTGGCAAGCCTTCACCCTCCCACTGTTGGCAGCAGAGGCACAAACCGTTTGCTCACAGCAGTACATGCATCTATTAGTATTGTTCCAGGAGATAATAACTGTGTGTGCACAACTTTCTGTGAACGAATGCACGTGAGCGAGGGTGTCAATTCCACGCTAAAAGTGGCAAAGGAGTTACAGTGAGGTGACAGACGAACGATACGGCGCGGCAACAGAAGGTACTTGTGAAAGCGAATGTTGGTGTGTCAGACGGCTGCGGTAAATGTCAACCTTACAGAAAAGCTACAGGCCAAGGAGCAAATAAGGACAAGTTTTAAATACAACTCCCTTTGATGCTAGCAGCAGAAAAACACTATAAAATGCTGGTTGAAAGCCTAAAATTACTTTAGCTGGAGCTTGATCAGAGGATTTTTGAAATACAATCTATTAAAGTTTGTGCATAAGAATCTCAGTGTCAGCTTGTAAGTTGCCAAGTGTAGCATTAGCTTATAGGAGTTCAATTTTACAGAGATTTTTTCCCCTCACTTGAAATAAGCAGTAAAAAATAAATAACTGCTCCAGATCAAGGAAACGTTACGCATTTTCAGTTTTTAAATTTATCAGAAGCTGAGACTAAAAAATATATAAAAAAATTATTAGGCCTAAAGTGTCACTTTATGCAGATGACCTTTTACTTTTTATTTCCAAACCATCAACCTCACTGCCTTTTGCTCTCAATATATTTAGCCAATTTGGTCAGATTTCTGGGTATAAGCTGAACCTTACCAAAAATGAGCTTTTCCCCATAGGTAATAAAGGTGATATGTCAGATTTTGCTAATCTGCCGTTCAGAATTGAAAGACAAAAATTCACATACCTTGGTATCACAGTGACAAAAAAACAGAAAAACCTGCTCAAAGAGAATTTGATTCAACTGTTGAACCAAGTGAAGGGATCCCTCACAAAATGGACTCCCTTTTCCATGTCCCTTGTGGGACGTATCAACTCAATTAAAATGAATATACTACCCAAATTTCTATACCTCTTTCAGGAATTACTTATTTTTATTCCTAGTACTTTTTTTAATGAGCTAGACTCGACTTTTTCGTCTTTCATTTGGCAGGGTAAACGCCCAAGGCTTAATAAATTACAACTCCAAATACCTAAACAGCAGGGGGGTTTGCCTTCCCCAATTTCCGGTTTTATTATTGGGCCGCCAACCTTAGATGCTTAGTGTTTTGGTATTTTTACTATAACCTGGGTGGCTGTCCTGACTGGGTAGGACAGGCCTTGGTATTTTGCTCACTGTTAGCGAGGCGCACAGTTCTGACCAGGTGGAAGGGTGCTGCTCCTCCAAATCATAAGCAGTGGTTTTGTGACCTTATGTCGTATTTGAAACTGGAAAGAATTCGATGCTCTCTTCAACACTCAACTGGTACATTTGAAGAAACATGGGGGCCCTTTCTTGATTCATTTCAAAACATACAATAATGCTCCAGATTAATTAATTTTATTAAAATATGTTCCATTTCTGTCAGGGATAGGAATGTAGTGCGTGGACCTACTGGGCAGTGACCTGGGTGGGCTAAATGGGATTACTTTGTAGGGATTAATTTTCTGTATATTATTTTATGACTGTGTTAGATAAACACTTCTTTGTATTCACAAACTATGCATAAAAGGAAAAAAAAAACTCAATTAAAAGACAGTGATTAAAAAAATTATAGGCCAACATATTTTGTCTTTATTTCTGTTTTCTACAACTTTCCACCAGAAGGTATCTTTGAATCTCCCTGAAAAAGTGATACAATTCCCTGCCAAAATTAATGACTGCACTTCAATATTGGATGGTCAAATAAGCAGACTAACACACCAGCGGGGATAAGGAACCATAGGCTTTGGCAGTATTAATCACTTTTAGAGTAGCCCAACTGACCACACTAAAACAACAGTAAACACTCTGACATTAAGAGATCCAGCTGGCAGAAGAAGCATTTAAAAAAAAACAAAAAACAAAACTGCAGTACTCAGGCCAGCCTTTCTTGGAACTTCCCCTGCAAACACCCCTACACATTCAGAAAGTCAACCAGCACAGCGCATAAAGAAACTGGATTTCTATAGCTGGGCTCTGCAGAAGCTATTGCACACATACACAAGCGTGCACACCTCCCTGCTTGGCGCCCACTTTTGCCATTAGCTTTATCTGTCAGAATTCAAAGCCATGAGTCCAATCCCCGTTCGTTTTTTTTTTAAATAGATTTTGCAAACCCTGTTCTTCCCTTTATGCTCCCGACTGTCCCCTGGGAAACATAGAAAATGATGGAGGAGGGGAGGAGGAGTGAGGAGATGCTGATCGCTGACACAGCTACAGAGATAGCCTCTCTTGTTGGTAAGGGATATAAAGAAACGGAATGAGAATAGGGAGATGGAAGGAGACGCTGAGATGGGGATAAGAGTTGCAGGTGTGGGGACGTTATGCTGGGGTAAGCTGGTGAAGGATTACCACTTCAAATCGCTCCTCTTTCAAGCCTTTATTTGGCTGTTTTTTATTCACATCTTTGAAGTGATAGTATACTCCTACTTACAACGGGTCCACACGCATGCACAGAGGTAAAGACAAATGTGTGATAGTGGTGGAAAGGATGGAGAAGTAAATAAAAACAGACGAGCTGACAGGAGGACGTGGGTGGACTAGGTGTGTCACCTCTGCAGCAGTAGCCAGTCATTGACAACTCAATAACTGAGGAAGTGACGGCAGACTGACATGAAGCGCAGGAAAGCGTGGAGAGGGAGAAAGTAAAGATGGTCTTCACAAAAGCTGGTGTGTATCCGTTTGTTTGTTGGGGTCTAAAAACAAATGATGCGGAAAAAGACTAAGGACAGGAACTATGGAAGGCAAAGGCACAGAGACTGACAGATTCTTTATGATGACAGCTGACTCCAGTGTGTGTGATGCATTTTAACCCTACAGCCAAGGCAACGATGTGTGGCAACTGCTGTGTTGTCAAGGGAACTATTAGCACTGAGAGGCCAGTGTCTGCTTCGTCCTTGCTCACACATGCACTCACTCTCAATCTTCTTGCATAAAGGATTTCTCTTTATACACCACATATGTGAATTTGTATGATAAAAGTAGTTTTTCTGTCAAAACTGACCTCAATGCAATGACATGAACATTACTTTTTATTTTCCCTCAAATGTATTTGATAAATGTAAAGGAGGGGAGCGCATATCCGATTGTCACCGCTGCCATTGTGTTACATATTTGCGTCGTAGTTCAACTGTAGGAAAAAAAGGATTAATCTGAGAAGAAATAAATCATGGATGCCTGGAGCCTTTTCCTCAGGCTGGCTAATCAGATTCAAGTGGCACATGATGAAGGATGCAGAGTATATTCCGTTTCCTGAGCTGTCCAGAACCTAAAGGACAGCGAGTCGGCAAATATGGTGTGAAAATACATCAAAGTTGGGCGCCATCTTAGCACTACATGAGTGCAATATATTTATGTTAATTAGAGATGCACCAATCAGAAATTGCTGGACCATTTCTGTCCTGCCTGTACAGATCTTAGCCAATTCCAAGTCTCTTAAGTATTTGACAGAATTTTAAATAGTTGACATGCCGCCTTGAAAACAGCTTGCTTTTAAATTAGTATAGTATATTATCAAATTAGAGCTGCACAATATATGCAGAACATAGCATCATTGTACTATCTGAGTTCAAATAATACTGTTAGGAGTGCTAATATCTTCCAAATAACAGGAAGACACATTTCACATCCAACAGCATATTCAGCTAATTTCATCCACCTCTATTTTGGATCAATTAATAATGCAATTGTCACAGCAATATCAACATGTGCAACATGACATTCACAAGGGAGTGTTGGGGTGCAATATTGGATAGACTAATATATTTTGTGCTAATTAGAAAATGACTGTTTATTAGTTTCTGATACCAATTCCATCTCTAATTTTAAAGGTTAGAGGAAAAGTATTTTTGAACACGTGAACATATATTGAGGTTTCCACATCTTCAGTTTTTCTTAGTATTAAAGCGGCACTATGTACTGAGGCCCTATGTAGCGAATGAAAATTCAAAATGCAGAGTCATTCTGGTTGCTTGTGTGGTTTTAGAGTGTGACTTATTCTTGTGGTTCTGGATCAAAAGGGACATTGAAGGAACATCAAGCCTAAACTGATTAAAGGGCAAGTAAGGGTAATGTGAAGCAACCACAACACAGAAAGAAGAATTGAGATGGGGGTGTGAAAATCCTGTCATTAATTTAGCAAGGACCATAAAATGTTAATGAAGTGAACAACAATAGCAGCAAATTAAGGAAGAACCGGTAACAGTGAAGCTGCTTCATGGGCCAGAACAGGAAATGGAGAATCAGATGACCAAAGACGGACCAACTTGATGAAAATCTGCTTTCAGTTCATTTCAAATGTTTTCTTTTTGTCTGATTTAATGGAAACACGTTATGAATTTTAACCAGCTGAACGACGCATCTAAGCCATTACTCTCATTTTTATCATCATTGGGTAAAGATTTCCATGCAAAAGTATAACCTAAAAGGCAGAAAAAAAGACAGTTGAAAGAAAAAGCAAATGCCACTTTATGAAGAGCATTAAACTATCGCCCTTATTGATGTGGAAGAGTACTGCAGTGCCCTTCATGAAGACGAAAAAGGCTAAGAGGATTCCGATGTTCCCCCAAGTACAGCGTGTGACGGTGTGTCCACGCCCTTTGCAGGTTATGCTTATCATGGTGGACTTTGAAGTTGGAATGGTGTCACACACGCTTTACACAGAAGGTCGCTCTTGTAAAAAGAATTGCGGCGATAAAGCAGTGGGCAGGCTTCTCCCTTCCTCTCAAATCTCTATCTCCATTCAATCCAATCCATCTCTCCGTCCCCGCATTGGTGCGAATTTGTTTATGTGGGCCACTAGGTTCACCTTCAGGCTATAATTCACTACTTTCAAGGAGCGAAGTCACCCAACAGTGAAACTGACACACACAAACAGGCTGAGTCGGGCTTTAAGTAAAAACAGCTGCAAAAATCAGAGGATGAACTCCACTTGTGACACCAATTAGTCCAAAGTCATGCAAATAGGCTATTATGAGGAACGAAACTTATGGTCAGTACTCAGCTGCAACAACTGTTAATGGCTTTATGCTCCTAATGTGGTTTTCAAGGTCAGCCTTTAAATTACAGATACAATCTCTATTTAAATTGCAAACTAGCACGGCTTGCCACTTGTCCTGCAGCTACTGTTTTGAGCAACAGCATTAAAACAGACACAATTACAGCTCAATTATGACTCACAGCTAGGATGGACTTGAAAGAGCGTAGACAAAGAATGAATAAATGGATCTGATAAAAAGGAGTATAACTTAAGCACTTAGAGGAATTCTTTTGAGCCCTGCTTAGGTTTGTCAAACCATTAAACTAATTGCAAAATGTGGTGCTATGTAACGATCAATTGACAGCTGTGCGACAAAATTTACAAGTTTTAATATCCTCATCTACCGCTTAGGATTGATTTTTGCTGTTGGTACTCGACTGAAATCATTAAAAGCCCCATCTGGGTTATATATTGCTGTCTGTCTTTTTTTTTTGATGCAAACTAAGATAATATACCTTTAAAAAAAAGTACTCACCCCACCTGGAAGACAAACCGTAAAGTAGTAGGGTGTTATGTTAGAGACCAACGCAAAGTAGCACAAAGTTGTGAGGTGAAACAAAAGTCAAGTGTGGCAGAAAAGGAACACTAAACATTACCTGGAACACACCATCCGAACAGAAAACTATGGTGGTAAAGAAGGGCTAAAGCAAAGACACTGTTGGAAAAAAGCCATAAAGAGGTCCAGCTTAGAGGACAAAACAGATTTTTGGAGGCGTGAACTCAGTTGAAGTTTAAACTTTTACCCAATCTGTAATGTTTGCCCGTGACATTAATGTGCCAAGTTGACGCTATGGAGCTTACCAGATATAGTATGCGCTGTAAACAACCATGCTTTAAAGTGAAGAAAAAAAGTGCGAAGCTGAACCGTTAATTCAATATTTGGAAATGTGGCCAATACAGACTGAACAACTCTGTTCACTTCCTCTGCTGCCAATGATAAAACTACATGCAGACTACAACTCAAAAACAGCACAGAAAATCAGTGTCATCATTCATATAAAGGCAGAAATTCTACTGGAGGAATCCAAGTCAATGGGAGAAAACCCAGACTGTCTGTGAAGAGAGATTTAAATCGAGCAGAATGGCACAGGAAAGAAATGGCCAGGCTCGTACTACTACATTTAAAACCCACTAAAATATATTTAAATGTGTAATTTAACATGATAGAATGTGAAAAACTGAAAACCTTTTCAAGGCTCTAATGTTATAATCCAAGATGCTCACATGGTCCAGTGGTGCAAAGTTATTATTGAACATGGATGGATATCGTCTATTGCTATAAAGCATAAGTAGAGCTGCCTTCCATATTCGTGGTTTGTTTAACTGCAAAACGTGATTGGGGAAAAAAGGACCTTAGGGGCAGTTCAGTCCCTACCGTCTGTCTCACTGACCAGGAAACCACACTATGCATTATTCATCTTGTCTACATGTTCGCTCTCTCTGTCTCTTCCCTTTCTCTCTCTAACACACTCACACACAAAGAGTACATGGGTATGCTGAAGCACATGACTGGAACACAAAGCCAGTGCAGGGAAACTGGGGCTATATGGTAAAAATCAAGTGCAACAGCAAAGGAGGGATGAAGTGGAGCAGATAGACTGTGAGATCTAGCAATTTTGCAATCGACCCCATGCCAAAATAATTTAAGCTTGATCGGAAATCAATGTGAGAGCACGGATAATGCAAAAAAAAAAAAAAGAAAGAAAAAAGTGATGTTATCCTGCAGGCATGAGTGAGAAAATAACATACAAAAGAGGGTCAAATCCATGAAGGATACATTTCACAAAAAATGTGTGAAGAAAGTCAAACATATTGATCAGAGCTGCACTGACCACAAACAGGCATAGACAAAAGACAGACAAGTAACACTTCAATTATCCAGTTGCCACTGTGCACCTATGGTAGAGGTTTTATAGGGATTACCACACACACACAGGGAGAACAGAAAGCAAATCCTCTTCATATTACAAAGGTACTGGGTTTATTTGCATTTAATTAAAATGCTCACCAAGAACTGTTATTAAGGCAGAGAGATCTAGAGGCAGGCATTAGCAAGGCATCTGTGATGCCACGCTGGCAGAGTGACTCATCAATGCTCGACAACACAGCCTCCTGTAGGTCTAAAGGCAGTCTGTGCCAACCCCTACCAGCGGCAGTCTGGTGCAGTTTTGATCTCACAAGGTGGGGGGATGCGGGTGTGACAGGACCCCTTTTAAAGGACCGCAGAGACAAAGGTAAGTTCTAAAAACTAAAATGTACTTTTCCTTCCGTAGAGATAAAATAACTGGGGGAAATCAGGAGAGGGATAAAACCAACTTGTTTTAAGTTTAGTGAAACTCTGGGAGGCAGATTTTCTGAAAAATGAATTGCTATTCATATCCAATGTAACCAAATATGTACCAAAATGAAATCAGCATAAGGCAAGATCATAAAGATGAATATGAATGTACAGATTTAGTCGGAGCTGTTGGGCTGTAATCAAAAGCTTTCTGTGCATGTTTTGCTTTCAAGCCTACAAGTTCCGGAGAATTTAAATGTGCAAGATAAAAGATATGAGTAGGCAGCCGGGGCAGCACAGACGATGAGAGACCACCCAGACTGAATGAGGTCAACTAACTGACAGAACGAAGGCAGAACACTAGGCAGTCCATTTAGCCTGCTCTCGTAACCGTTTAAACAAATTCATATCCTCTCCTCGGTTTTTGCTTCCTCACCCACCAGGTGGTCAGTTCTTAATAAATTATATAAAAAAGAATTTTAAAGTGGATCGTATTCCTCTAACCCACTTATTCAAAAATAAAAAGTATAAAGACTACTAGAATATTGGACTTAAAACTATGCTATAGTTTTGGTGAGAAATTAAAATAGTCGAGGGCATAAATCTGTATCGATATGGCTCTGAATGATTTACTTGAAAAGTTCTTATCCAGCAACAAGTGAATGAAAGGTTAGAAGAATTGGATTCTAAAGTTTAATATTATTGCACAATTTGCTTTTTTCCCCCTCTAATCCACACAAGAGTTATATCAGAAAGGTCCTGGTACATTCTTGGCTCAGCCATGCCACGAATTTGAAACGACTCCAACACCGAGATGACATTGACTCTGGTATTTTACATAACTACGGACTCCAAAAATGGACAAATTCAACCTCAACTGAAATTTGCGGCAGTCAATAAGGACTTCTGGACAAAAATCTTCTGAACAGATCAGAAAATTACTTGAGTTACTTGATTTCAGTGAATAATAAGTAAGTTTGGAGGAGTTAAGTGAGATTTTCAAACCTAATAAAACTGTCAAGCATTATGATGTGGAACAATCAAATTCTGAGGTCAAGTAATCAACCAGTACTGATCTGGAAGTTTATCGATCCTCAAGCCAATAACTATATATGTTAATGTGTGTACATATGTTTAGTCTTGCAGGCAGAATTTTTACCTTGTATAGATTGGTTAATTCTAACCAATCTATACAATCTATAGATTGTATAGATTGGGTACAATCTATACAGCAACTCCTGTGTTTAAGTTGAAGATTATTACAATTTCTAATTAATAGCACAAAGCAAATATAACATCCAGAGCTATGGTGAGTGCATTTGAACTTTTGACCTGAACTGTGTGTATGGAAAATGTAAAAGCAAATTAACTGCTCCACAGATTCCCACAGACAAAACGATTTTATATTCAGAAACTTGCACAGGATTTTAAAAATAGCTTCCAACTTTTAGGTGAGGCACATTGCTTTAATGCCAGCAGCACACTGTGATCTCAGCTTGAATGACACTGTTAGATGAGCGGCATTTTAATGAGGCAATAAAAAAGGTATAAATATTGTTCTACCAATTGATATCTTTCATTAATAGTACTGACTCAGTTTGGATGAAAATGTCAGTGCTCAGTTCCCTCATGGTTAGCTTGAGCTTTTGAAGTTGCTACCTAAAAGCATGTAGAAAAATCAACACGGAGAGTCGGTGACTGAGATAGTGAATGGAGGGTTTTTTGTCAATGGAAGGTGGGATGTGAGAGAAATTAAATGGAAGACATCAAAACAGAAAAGGGAATATCTGGGGATTGGTGTTTACCGACGTTTTCTCTTTTTTACCCCTCAGAATTGTGCGCCGCTGTTTTGGTTTCATGCTGGGAATGGGAGCAGTGTCTGTCAGAGATTAAAACTGCACAGAGGGAGCGGGAATAGAGAGAGGCAGGCGGAAATAAGGGAGGGGGTGGGGGGTGAGACGGCTGAGATGATAAACACTAAAGTGATTTTTCAAATAAGTAAAAATAATTAAAAGTGAAACAAATGAAATGAGAAATAATCAGGGGGAAGTGATGGAACAGATACAGGGGCAACAAACCAAAGCTTCCCAGTTTACTGCATGCCACACTAAACATGAATGTTTGCCTCAAAAGAAATTATAAGCTTTGCATAAATGGATACATGAATGCAAACTATGGATGGAAAAAATATAAAAAGGGTATTTCCCAATATACCAGAATGGATTACTTTATTGTTGTATCCAAACTTAGCTTGTAAAGGATACAAGAACAAGACAAACAACTAATTAGAGAGCAATAAACCACATCTGTATGTAGAAGGTTGAAGACCTCGACTAAAGAACAGAGTCAACAAGTTACTAACTCAAAGGGCTTGAAAATGCAAAACAGTGCTGAGCAGCACTAGTGAGAAAAATATTAAATGAATGCAAATGACTATGCCACCAAAAGTCAAATCAAATGTTATTCACCTGAGACACCTTAGGAGCAGCTTTGAAAGCTCCCGCAATCAGATGCTATTCAGAGACGATCAACAGCAGGGATTGCACATTACTCACGTCAAATATCCAAATTCATGTCGGAGTGTGGCGCACCTTGATAATCTCTTTCAGCTGAATTTGCTTGCATAAAGAATATGAAGAATAAAAAAAAAAAAGATGTGTTCTACTTCCAACATCTTTCATCATCGCTTCAATTCTGCTGCAACTAACTTGCCTCATTAGAGGCTCACCACTTCCTCTCACCTCTTCAATCCAACTCTATCTCAGGCTGCCCGATCCTGTAGAACATTACAAGAGCTTGTGAATGTTCCATTTCAGGTCAAAGGTTCATGTTTTTGCACTTGTCATTTTAGCCTTGTTAACATCAGGTCTTCTTTTCATACTCCGAAAGAATAAATTGGTAGATCAAGAGAAAGGCCTTTCTGCATCCATGTAGGTGATTGTATTCCTGTGAGAGTGTGTTTGTGTTGGTATTAGCCCAAACAGCAGGTCAGTGCAGCCAGCCAATCAACCCCCACGCTGGGCTCAGGAGTCATTATATGGCTCGGTCATGCTTGATAACTCCCACCTACCTGTGAAAAACTTGCTGACACTACGAATGACTGGCCAGGGAAGGCAAAGTATGAGAGGGTGTGTGTGGGGACAAAAAAGGTTATGTGCATAATAACAGTTTAATTGAATCTGTAGCTGTACAGAAACGACCAGGGACAGTACAGCTGGGTGATGTGTTAAATTATTTACGACGCTTCGTGAAACCATTCATGCTCCTTTAATTCTCACATTTCGTTACATTACAACTACTAATTCCATGGGGGATTTGCACTTTCCATGCCGGGCAACATTCCTACACATACAGCCAGAGTTACACAGGAATGGCAAAGATCAAATTCATATTTCAGAAAGGCTCAATCAAAGTTCAAGCCAAATTTCAATGGAGAATCTGTGGCAAGACCTGAAAATTGTTGTTCACAGATGCTCTGAGATTGAGATATTTTTTGCAAAGAGTGCCAAGAATTCAGCTTTCAGATATCCATAATCTAGATTTATATTTGTAAACATAACTTTTATTTCAAGTATCATTTTAACATTCACTTCAAATTAATGTGGTGTGCTGGTTTATTAAATAATAATAACAAAAAACACTGAAGTGTGTCAATGCATTTGACAAAGTGTGAAAGTTCAAGGGTTTTGAATACTCTCTAAAAGGGTAGATTATGTTGTAATGCTAATTTTAGGTAAAATGAAAACATTTGATATTTGTTATTTAAATGGCTTTACTGGCTTACAGTTCCCTACACAAAAGGCATATGCTGCCTTTTATTGGAAGTTAGGATCAGCAACAAGTTTGAAGAGCAGCAGTAAACTGAAACAAACTTCTGAATTTTTTTCATCTAGTTCCCATTAATTGGTTTGAAACAAACTAATCTCTGAACTCCTGTCAAAGTGTAACTAAAAGCCCTATAATAGCTGCAAGAAGTACAGTAATAATTGCCAACCATGAACAAAATTCCTGGATGACAATCGGGGGCAAAATTAAAAGTCTAGAAAAATGCTTCTGTGTGTGCTTTGTGATTATTCTTTTATGTTTGTATTGACAATTTAGTTGGCCATGTGAATAAGACATTTCATTCTGCCCTAATAGGCATGAAATTGGACAAAGCTTCAGTGAAAGTCTTTTCAGTCCTACAAACTATGCATTTATGTAGATTGACATCTGTAAAAACATCCAACATTCAAAACAATATCTAGTCCGTCAGCACCTATGCACAGATTCATAGGGCATCCTTGTCAATCAAATCCCCCTGGTCTCTGCATCCATTATTTCCCACTCAAGGATTTTGCAAAGGTTGTCGGCTTGCCCCACACACATCATTTTTAACATGGCTCCACCTGGACCACTGGCTAAGACTCCATTTCCATGACAATTAAACAGCAGAGGACAGTGGAGTCAGCCACCCCACACAGAAAAGCTCTTTTCAGACGAGATAGGGATGAAGAAAGAGTGGAAAAAAGAGCAAAAGAGAAAATGTGTGTGGCCTGGATAAGTGGTGGTGGGATTATAGCTAGTTCCATCATAGCTTTAGTCCGTTCACTGCTTCTTATAAAAACCTATTAGCATGAAAATGAATAGGCACATACTGGATGGAGTTTTAAAAGTCCAGGAGCACCGATCCAGTATCAGGTGAGCTTTCTGTCAAAATGGAATAAGCAAGCAAGGATGGTGTGTGTGTGTGTGTGTGTGTGTGTGTGTGTGTGTGTGTGTGTGTGTGTGTGTGTGTGTGTGTGTGTGTGNTGTGCTTTGTGTCTAAATTTTATTTTTAATTTTTTTGTGTGTGTGTGTGTGTGTGTGTGTGTGTGTGTGTGTGTGTGTGTGTGTGTGTGTGTGTGTACAGTCCAAAGGGAGGGAGAGGTTGTTGGGTTTTTTTTCTTTTTTTACAGATTGTGTAAACCTTTTTCTGAACTTTTATGAGATTTGACATCACTCGGGAGATAAGTACAGTGTATAAATGCTGTGATAAAGTTCAACTGGGAGTAAACAATTTAATCAGCTTATTAAAGTCAGTGGTCCCATCTTTATAAAAACAGTCTTGACAAGATAGGATAAACATGTCATTTTAATATGAAAAAGCATTTTTACCTGAGAGCATAAATGATTAGGTGTTTTTTTTAAAGACACACTACTTGCATCACACAATGCCATTTCTTTGAAAACCCAAATCCAAGGTCTGTGAGAGCTGAAGCATTTTCATACATTAAACCAATCCTACTATTATGTTAAATTAGCTTAAATGGAAAGCAGTAAAATCTGCTGCATGCATTATAGCACAATTTTTCAGCTATTCAGAATAGTTGTTAGCATTTACATGAGTTTATATTAATGCTTCCCTATTTTGGAATGTAGTAACCAAATTTACTGCTGCAGTAAACTGCAGCAACTTACAGCTCATGCTAATATATGTGCTGAACAGTAAGACAGGAGCCAAGTTGGGAGTTAAAAACTCCCAACTTGGAAGACATGGGCAGAAAAATGACAGGAGACGACAAAAACCACAGCATGGGATGTTGTGAGTCTTTACTTACCTCTCTTTGTAGCACCAGTTCTTTGGTGAACAGCATGGCTTCATCGCTGAAGGGTTCGGCCATCTGCATCCCACCAGGCGTGTTCCGGGAACTACGTGGACATTCGATACCTATACAAACATGACAAAGTTGTTTGAGTCAAAAGTTTGCAAAGTTGTCCCATTTCTTCCCTACATGTTACCATTTCGTACTAGTAATTTGTACTTGGCTGTGTGTCAAATCATTTCTATAGGAAATATCAAAATTATGGAGAAATTTAACATCTCATTACCAAGAATGTCCTGACCAAGATGACGAAACTCCAAGACTGCATTAAAACATAAATGACTACTTCAACCGTGCCCAACCATTTGTATCCACATGTTTGAATAAATATGTTTGATATTTCTTTAAATTAACTCAATGAAATAGTTAGTATAATGTGATTGGTTTTGTAAAAAAATTTATGCATGAGGGAGATTTAAAATTTTATACACGGCAACTCTGTTGAACCCATTATCACCAATAGGAATCAATCTTGTTAGCGAAGATGCTAACCACCATCTTGGAAAATCTCAAAAGTTATGATGGAGAGAAGATTAGCTTCACACCGGGGGGTATGCCAAAGGTTTGATGTTCAAACTAACAAAGCAGACCACACTAAGAAAACTTTAGCTTTTAGCCCTATTTAAGCCAACTGACTTATTTCCTCATAATTGTTTTAAGCATAAGGAACAATGTTTTACCTGTGCACCTAAATACTTAGCTATCTACATGTTTACCCACAATTTTGTTTGTTGGAATTCATGAACAAAAAAAAACAAACAAAAAAAACTTAATTGCTTCAGATAAGCACAACAAACCAACAAGCAGGTTGGAGCTGCTTAATGTTGAGTAATCTGATGATAGCCTCTGCTGTGAGTTAAAGCCTCCAGCATATTGCTAATAAAGCAACCACTCTCTCCTAGGGTCTTTCTTTCCCATTTGACTTGGGGTTTAATTTAATGAGCTTCTCTGGCATGACAGATATATTGCCTCAGGACAGACTCACAAATATACATGACAGAGAAGCAAAATCAGATTTGTTAGGGCATTCTGATGACTCACTGGGGTGCGTGGCTATCTTGCTGCAAAATCCCAGGATTCAGATTTCACAGCAAAGATTTTCTTTGTATTAGGCTTCTTCAAAAAGTTTCTGTCTTCTTTGAACTGTGTGTGGTCAGCTATCTTTTGATTTCATTGATAAGATAATACATGAAATGACTACGCAGTGTTTCATTATAGTGGGGTTTAATAATCTTGTGGCTACAGCAGAGTCTTACAATCACAATCTAGGACACTATGTACCAGGTGAGTTTACATCTTGGCTGCTGTACTTGCAAAAGAAACATCTCTATAGGCTGTTATGGAGACAGGGAAACTGAGGACATCCATTTATGTTAAAAATAAATATTTTTTGGTGTGTTTTCTTACAGCTTTTAGGAGCAAACTTATGCTTTTTATGAAAGTCAAAACCCGATTTGCTTATTGTATTTCCCTAAAATATTCGCCCAGCTAACCTACTGAGCAAGCTCATTGCTCCTGGTATAATTATATAACTGAATTGGAAAAGCCACCGGCTTTTTTAATCTCATTTTGTCATTTTGTACGTTCTGTTCCCTACATGGCCATGCCTGTCCCATTTAAAAGGACAAGAGCAAGATATATCAGCGAATTCACACTGGCAGGAAAGGGAAAATGACCCTGGAAAGGCAAAATGAGGCCACGCGACATGCTGCACTGGAAAGTAAAAGAAAACTGTTCAGTCCAGTTTAAGATAATTGTTCCAATACAGAAAGATCTGCATCAAGTCTGCTGTGTAGTATAAAGGACATGAACAGTAAACCGATCTGATTTCAAATGAGACTACTGTATAGTAAAATACTTGACTATACAGTCAAGTATGTCATACTTGACTACAGTAACTCAAAGTATTTTGGTTACCTTTTGTAACCCAAATATAAAAAAATTATTCAAATAGTTTATTCAGTTGATTTCATTTTTCAAGGGTGAAAGTTATTCAAACCACATTATACTTATGTGAAAAGTTAATGCTCCAAGGTCATTAGCTGCTTTTGCACCACCATTCACAGGTGTTTCATATTTCTGTGGAGGAATTTTCTCATGTAACCTCATCTCAACTGGATTTAAGTCTGAACTTTGACTAGGCTACTCCCAGACAGTGCTAGACTTGCTTCTGTGCTCTCGATTAATGCCCTACTGCATAAATTGTTTGTACTTCAGCTGAAAAGGTAAGTTTAGCCATTTTTTGTAAGATTTTGCTTTTGGGCTCAATAAGTAAAACTTATTGGGCTCAATAAGTGCTGATATAAACAACCAACTTTTATTTTCATCTTGTTCGTGTAAATTTGGTAGGCGGTTGGCTATGCGGTATTTATTTGGATATGTGAAATAGTGATGCTGCACATGATTAGGAGGTATTTAACTGACGTTAACTAAGGCAAGTGAGTTGGTCTCAGTTACCTTAGGTGGCTTCTTGAATAATCATTCGTGGAGTAAATTGGGTAGCCTGACGTCATGTCTGTCTACTGTTACCTCCATTTGTAATTGTTCTCGCTTGAATCCTAAAGTTTAAGAGTTTGCTTTTGAACCCTTAACAAAACAATAAATGTCAATGACTGTTTCTAAGTTACTGAATGTCTTTCATATCAAGGTATGTTGTATTCCGAAATATTTTAGCCTTCTTTGTGTTAAATAGGTCATATTTAAGTGATCTTGATTTCACATCTCTGGTTGATTTTACATCTAAGTGTGGCTGGTGAAACTGAATGGATTTTTTTTTTTGTTGGCAATGAATTCATGATTTAAGAATGAGGATAATTCTAAATCCACATTAAGCAAATTTGGTTTGGTTAGCTTCTTTTCCTTAAATTATGATTTTGTTAAACCTGTATTTTGCATTTAAACAGATATTAGCATATTATGATTATCTAAATTCAAATTTGATATGCTTTTTTTACCTGACTGTAGAAGCCATGCATAAATAAAATCTGTTAAAAAACATTATTATTTTTTGCTCCATAGAGAAAGAGGAGGACACACTTGATGGCCAAGATCATCTGGAAGTATTTATAGAAGTTTACCAGGACAGGGCTTACACATGGGACTCAGTGACTATAACACTGTGTGCATATAAAAAAAAAAAAAGACAGATGAGAAATGCAGGATAAAGGAAATGAAAAAGACGAGATAGGAAGGGCTACAGAAAGGCAAAATACTGCACACTGTTTGCAAAAATTGGTGTATAAAGTAATTGCAGGGAGGGAGATATAAAGTTTCTGCTTGGGTTGGCTGCAGCAATGATAAGGGGTGGAATTGTGTTTTTCCCCGAGCATAATCCTCAGGAAAGAATACTCATGAATGTAATACACAAAGAAGTCAAGTTTCATTGTAAAGCCTATAAACTGCATGGGTTTACAGGCCCACAGGAGCAACCATTTTCAACCAAGTCAAAACTCTTTAAGAGGAGAAAACATGCCCACAAAGCTTTAATATGCCAAAGGGAAAAAGACCAGCAAAAGGGTTATTATAGGTCATACACTGATACAATGACCACAGATGTGACGTCTTTATACAATGCACACTGCAGAGTTCTTTACATCAATTCCTCCACACTTCCTGTAGTCCCTCCTCCTTGCAGCATTTGAAGTCAACCTGAGAGCAACGTAGCACAGCAGACGTTAACCTCCACTGAGATACATAACTCAGGCCTGACACCAAGATAAATATCTGGGTCATACTCCAGGAAATCCATCTTATCTGATCTCAGACAAACAAGACGTACGCTGATCGTTCTGATGTTAGACTGTGCAGAGAGCACGGCTTCTCATGCTAGCCTGAAGAGGGTGACCACATGTCAATCCAACATATCAATCACTGAATTTTATGTGCAAGACATTGATCTCAGAGTGCGTATGTGTGATTGAAGGCATATCTGAAAAGTGTGCAGTTTTACCACAGAGAGTGGAAGGGTCACCAAGTTGAGAAAATGCTTTACGTTTAATTTGGTTCTACGTTCCAGAGATGTTCACAAGTTATTTTCATCAAGTCTAAGTCAAGTCGCTAAACCGTACTCTCTCGAACACATGCCTAAATGGCTCTTTATACAATTGTAGGTTATGAATTCAAATTATGAAATATCTTAAGGTCTAATTTCACACATTATGAATATATCACAAGTTTGTTTTTTGACTTTATTTTTTTTTCTCAGAACTGAAACTGTGCAATATATCACATTGCAATCATCACAATATTAATATGGGCAATACAGCAATCAGAAATGACTGCTTGGATGCAGTGCTTGGCAAAATTATTATTATTTTTTTTCAATGTGATATCCATGCAAATTTTGCACCCCATCAATCTATAACATCAAAAACAGAAGAGCCAGGAAAATAGGGCCAGTTGTAATATATCGCAATATTTAGAATCACAGTTACGAGCTTCAATAACCCTAACCCTAACCCCTAACTCTATACTTCAACTTGACTGAGAAGACGTATTTAAACATGTATATCTTACACTTTGAAAAACCTTTTTAAGGAAACCACTATATTCAAGTTGTACACTCATTTAGATTGGGGGTGGAATCAAAAGATATGAATCGGGAAATTAAGATTTTGAAGGTTTTCAAAAATATACATTCTAAAAGTCTGTCACCAAGTCTAAACTGTGAACTTTGTTCTAGACAGCTTTAACTAATGACTTGTACAAGTTTAGGCATAGAAAAAGAGCAACTAACATCTTTGCAGACCCCACACATCCTGGAAACAAACTATTAAGACTTTCACCTTCAGGTCAGCACTACAGAGTATCTCTCGTGAAAACCAACAGAAACATAGAACATTTTTCCACCTTGCAGCCTCTCTGATGAACACAATGAAAACCTTACAGCTTGAGTCATCGACTACTCTGCTGTGAAACAAAACCACATTTTACATACTTTGCATATTTTGGATTTAAATCAATTAATATTAATTTACTTATTATCTTTTGTAACGGCAACCAAACCATTCATTTAGAAATGGTGCAAACAAAGGACAATTTCACTGTTTATAACTGCAGAATTTAGGAAGCGCTAACTTGAGGTATTTATTTTGTATTTTATAAATGACAGTGTTCAGTTAAACCACCATAAAATAAACTGGATTGAGTTAGCTTCTGTCTCCATTAGCAAAGCCAGATAATGAGCTTCATCTCATGGAAATTGCCCTAACGGGGAAGAAGCTGCTACTGTGCATTTGTCTCATCAGTGAAGCTTATCCAAATATACATCATGTCGCAAATTCCTATGCTAATGATGTGCATATTGATTAGCCTTTGACGCTTGTGCTCATAACCCGCCAGACGCTCGCGCTCTCGCTTTTGGCATGTCTGCAGGTATAAATTGATACTTGCAGGATCGAGGCGGCTCAGTATGAATGCCATTAGAGTCTTTTTTTAATGTTATTAAGTTACCAAGTCTTGATTTTTGACAGCCTGTCAACAGGATATAATTAGCAATGTGACAAGCAAACTACAAACTGGAGGAGGGTGTAAGCATCTAAATGTGTGCGGATTCAAATCTAAACCTCATCTTTCCTCCCTCTATTACCCATAACAGCATCATTCCATTTAAATTTCCATCTCATTAATCTTTGTTGTCCTATGAAGTATGCAACTGCGAGGTGACAATCCCCTATTTGAATATCTCCTTCTCAGCTGCCTCAGTGGACACAGGCCAAGGAAAAAAGGTCCATCCATGGGTGAAGAATGTAGGTGGGAATATTTGGGGAGAGTGAGTGAAGGGTAAAGAGGGCAGACGGAGAGAGTAGACAAAGAGTACGATGTTAGGGGAAAAACTAAATCCAAGGATTTAGCCAAGGACTACTTCTTGCTTTTATCCTCTCAATCCATCCTCCTGGCCAACATCATCCCTCTATGACTCCCTAATGTAAGGCCCCAATGTCTCCAACAAGCCTAAAGCAAACACCCAATCCAACCTCCTGAGGGGAACGGAAATGCTGAGATTTTTTTCCCTTAAACACTGGATTTGTAAGATCTGGCATAGTAAAACAATTCATTAAAATACACAACGGATGCAAAACCTGTTGTCTCTGTATGGATCTCATATCACCTTCGCTGCAGCAAACTGATGCAGCACAATCTATAAATCACTTAACGTGTGAAGCAACCTCAATCCGTTATTTATTAAAGTTAAATATTAGTTGTAGGCATGTTTGCAGTGCTTCTGAGAGCTTTTTCTTCATCTCAAGGAAGCACACAGAGAATATGGTGGATTATTGATTTGTCTAAAGGCTGATGTATGCTGTAGCTCATTGTGCAGTAAATATTACGCCACTATAGGAATCCATCTCGAGACTTCAAGGTAACCAGGGCCTGAGATTTCTAGTGTTAGAAAAATACAGATGCTTTAGATTACACTTATGGTGGCAATAAAGATAGGAAACATTTCTGTAAGCCTTTTAACACATCCTTTGGCAAAGCATAGATTCTTGGGTGAACATTTACAAAAAAAGGGAAAAAAAAGAATGTCCTTCATACCCCTAACTTTTTGACATGTTGCTGTGTAACGTCTACAAACCTCTGTCTATTGTGTTAGATAAAGAGGAGGCAGCAGCCCCCAAGATAAGCAAGAAAAAAGAAACCTTTAGCTGCAGCCTTTTTGGAGTATTTCTCAACCAGTTCTCTAGATCTAGAAAATGGATGTTGTGAAAAATAGCCCAGGCTCAGTCTGATTATACAGAGATCATCCATGGGTATATTTTTTTCCCACTTAACTTGGATTTAAGCCGGATTTTTGACTGTGGCAAGAAAAGCATCCCCACAATAAGATGCTACTAGTAGAGTGAGGACAATGTGGTCAGGGTGATGTGAAATGTTATTTATTTTTTCTTCCAAATCTGACCAGATCACTCACTTCTATATTTTTAACGTGTCAACAAACAAAAGACAGTTAAAGCTTTTTGCTGACATTACAATCTCTGTGTCCGGGTGACGGGTGTGTCCCATCTCTCTGACAGAGATAAAGAACTCGGAGTAACTTTGCAAGTACTTTTCACCTGTGATGGTTGTTGCTCTCTCTGCAAAAGAAACTCTGTAAAAGCTACTTAAGCCAATAAAACTTTTACAGCCTCCTCACTGCTTTGTCTCCCTATAGTCTCTGCAGGGCTTTATGGCCAAATACTTCACAAAGAAATTGTGTTTTTTGTTTTGTTTTCTATTTACCATAGGTATGTTTCTCTTCATCCTCTTTGCCCTTCCAATCGCTAAAACTTCTTTCATCAAGCTTCAAAACCCACAGTGCTATGCTACTAACTACTATCCATTCTGTATAGGTGCCCTCCTTTTAGAAAGAAAAAAAAAATGAACACGCAGGATTACTCTTTCACCTTTTAGAAAACTTACTTTTAGAAGTGACACTGTATAGGCCAGCAAGTAAAAAGAAGAAAGCTAAGGTGCTGTAGGAAGAGAGTAAGGGGAACTACCCTTGAACTCCAGATGCACACCTCCGGGCTTTTTTGAAGTCATGGGCTTGCTGCTGTGCTTTGTTTCTGTGACCCTATTTTCTTTCTCCTTATAGCACCAACTCGATCTAACAGGGAAAACTGAAAAGGTAGGAAGAGACTCGAGCTCTGAGGTGTTCAAATGGAGAAACCCATTGACAAAGTGTCTAATAAGGACAGTTACCATGGGACACAAACTACACAATAGAAAACAGTCAATTTAATTCAAGGAGTGCAAAGTTAAATGTGAGAATTGTGGCGCATTATTAGAAATTAAATTAGAATGTTACATTTCTTCCTGCATTGGGATAATTTATTTTGCAGAGCTCCTGTAAACAGTTGGCTCTTGAATGGCTTCCCACAACATTGCTAAACAATAATAAAAAAAATATGGCCAGAGTGAATAAATTATTCAAACAGATGATAAAACAGATTAATAATGCAGTGCTTGTTTTAACTGCAAGATCATTTGAATATTTTCTGTGTGCATAATCACTATTTACTTAACACCCAGACAACAACGGGGCCCAGGTTTAAGAAATCATATATAAATATGATTTGACTTTAAAATTAGATGAATGAATTGTAATGATGAGCTTCCTTCTTAAAACCCTTCAAGTTTACATTCGCTTACTCAAGTTCTTCATTTGAGGTTTTTACAGAAGAGTTGGAACTGTTCTTGTTCCAAGGTGGAACAGATCAGCTTAAGAAATCACATCAATCAACAAGATCAAAAACAGAGCATTGTTGCAGAGGGGATTAACTAAACAAGTCTATAAGAGAGCAAAATTTGTATTACAGAACATCCACAGTAAATTCAAAATGTGCATCAAATTCTTGTATTTAAATAAGCATTGATGCATTTATTGCTCACACTAGCTGTAACATAAAACAAGACATTTTACTTCTTGTTAGAAATATGAAAAAGCTTAAAAGGGTACAGGTCCAGAGGTTTGGAGGGGCCTTCATTAGACAGATAAATGCAACAGTGCTGGGGACCCTGTTTTATCGCTTGTGTCATTTTCCACACGACCCCTGATACAGATGGGTGACTAAAACATGAAAAGATAACTGACAGGGAAAAGAAAGTGGTCAAAGATAGAGAGCTGGGAGATTAGACGCAGATAGATGAGTGTCTTTTTCCCCATGGGCTTCATTTCATGTGTAGTGGTATGGGTTTGACATCAGCTGCGACAAGAAAATCAAGTATACAGCTAAAAATGTCACGCACAAAAACATTGAGGCCGTGGCCTACAAGATATACTGTTTCATCTCAAACAGACAACAAAAAGAGGAAGGGGAAAGAAATGAAAAAACGAGAATATGTATCGCTTCAGAAGCAACTGGAAATACCAGTGGCATCAATCGTGATCTTAAAGAAAACAAAGTTGTATATTTGATTTAAAGGTATAAAGCTTATGTCATTTCCTGGAGACAATGCTTTTCCAATGACAACCTTGATTAAACCTATTAAGGGGTTTCAGCTCTGTTGTTGGAGTTAAGATTTGCCAACAACAATGTGAGTGTGTATATAAAATCTATCTTAACATGATGTCTTACCAACATTGTGGAGTCAATGCTGTGTACTATTTTTTCCATCAGTACCATGCTCACATTGTAATTGATCACTTTGAATTTTTTTTTAAAACAAAACCTTCCCAGTTTCTCAACAAGTCCATCTGATTTATGTCTACCACCATGGTCTCAAGGTTAACAGAGACATTCACAAAATGTGTTTAAAGAAAGAAAGAAAGAAAGAAAGAAAGAAAGAAAGAAAGAAAGAAAGAAAGAAAGAAAGAAAGAAAGAAAGAAAGAAAGGAAAGAAAGGAAAGAAAGGAAAGAAAGGAAAGAAAGGAAAGAAATATGTACGCTCCCTGATTGGATTGTCATGTTCTTTTCTTCAGGCTACAAAATCAGATTTTAGAGAAACGTTTCCTGCTTTCATCAAATGGTATAATGATAATGTCCTTTCTAATGTTTTTTAAAAAATGAGACTATTATCATGGATTATATTAATTATCACCCATTCAAATCAAAGGCACACCAATAGTGACCAATGGGATCCCATTCACTCAGTGGAACTCTCCATTTTGCTCTCTCAAGAACCGCAAAATATGATCATAATGAGGAGTAATCACTAAGTTCTCGATTTTATGCTCAATCAGGATTACAAGGTCAGATATTTCCATATTAAATGACTGCTTCTTAAGAGATTTAAATTAGCCATTTAGACTACTTTTTTAAAAATAAATTTTAAAAAGTTAGACTTTTCACTGCTACTTTTGATGTTGGTGATATCCATGAGGAGTCTAAACGGCCAGCTTGTCGAGCAATAACTTTACAGACAGAAAAAGATCCACAAGCAACAGGAACAACCACAGTCTTGAGAGGAACCTATATTGCGAACCTGCTGAAGGTCGCCATTAAAGCAATCAGGAGGTTCCATGCCACACCACATTGATGCAGGAACTCATGTAAAAGATGACCGATCCAAGTATAAAGTGCATACATTTCTGTGGGTGGAAATGTGTTTCGATAGGTCTAACGTGACAGCTTTGATAATATCTGAATTCTTCGGAAATGCACCTGTAATTATAAGTTTCTTCCACATTTGATCAGATACGTTACTGTTGCAGTTCTGTTTAGTTCAACATATATCCCGCGGGTTGTTGTTTATGAGGTAAAAGACAAGCGATTACTATCTGTAGCAGGGAAAATAAACTGACTGTTGCTGAAATGCCAAAAGGTACACGTTGATATTCTGGGAACATATCGAGTCTTCACAGCTTGACCTTCTTAAAGTTTAAGAAAACAAAAACTCTTGGGACAAAAATGTGTTTACTCTTGCTGTAAAAACATCTAGTTAGTACTTTGCTATTCACTGGTTTTGCACCCCTCTATGAGCAAAATAGCCATTTGTTGAGATTCTTGCTCCAGAAATTAAGGGAATAAGGAATTAACTTTCATGTAGATGGAACAATTAGATCCAAGAGTCTCTTCCTGTTGTAGAAATACCAGGATTGGCACTTTGGTGGACAAGTGGTAGCCAAAGGAAATTGGGGGATAAACCATTTACAAAGTAAATTTGAAGTTAATAAACTTTGATGAAGAGCTAATAACAAGGAGCCAAAATTATGAGTAGTTTACAGAAAGAGTACATTTGTTTCAACCTACTCAAATAGAAGAGAAGTAGACTAGTGCATTACAATATCTGCAAGTGTAAATTGAAGCTAAAAAAGGTGAATCAATAACAACTGACAGTGGCTATTTGCCCTAAGGCAGAAACATGAATCTAGGAGTATCTAACTTGCCTTCAAAAATGTTCACAACTATAGGTTATAAATGACTGCTTTGTGTGGAAGTTTTTATAGTTTTCCAAGTAACAAGTTGCTAGAAGTGCAAATAAACTGTTTTATTACTGCAGCTATCACAAAAACACAAGTCAGCCACATTGCTACTAGAATACTGGGAGATCCTCATTTTAAAAGGAAAAACCCAATTTCATCATCCACATTGGGAACATGTAGTTCTGAGTAAAATTGTAAGCCACAATGAAACTACATCCCTCAAATAGAACAAGTATTTTCCCCATTTTTGTCTTTAAGTGGAAAAATACTGAAAAAGTCATACTATATTGGTGTTTTCAAATGTTTTGTCAGTATTGTGGTGCTAGGAAACCTGACTATTTACTTAAATCTTAAATCCACTGACTTAGATGGCAGAATTAAAAGGACTTTGACATTAGAAAGGCAAACCTACCAGCAAGAAGGAATGTGATGAGACAGGTCTCTTTGGGCATGTACAGCTTAAGACGAGATCCGCTGAAAACATATTCGACAACAGCTTCTGACCGGCCAGCTCTCTGCAGGAAAGGCAGAAACTGCTTGGCTTTCTGTGTCTCCTGGAGGAAAGGAAAATAATAAAAAGGCAAATAGCAGCATTTTAGAGTCAAAGTCTTGAAATCTTTGAAGAATTAACAAAGCAATAATAGAGTTTGCATTGTTTTTGTGAAAAGTTAAGTGAATTCAAAATTATTTTTGATAGAAAAAAAAAATAAAAATAAATAAATAAATACTAGGTAACAAGGAGTCATCAGCCAAACTACTAACAAAATAAAATATACCATGAAAGGAAAATGCTTCCTTTTTATATTTTTAATTTTGTCTGCTTAATTTTTTGTGTTTACATTTTGGAAAAAATATCTGTGAATATCCTTGGATTATTTTAAATATTTAAATGCTCTCACAAAAAAAAAAAAAAATCACCCTGCATGTGGAGCCATTACAATTAGTTTCAAACAAAGCTCTTTATTCTCAGTGCCTGAGCCAAATGAAGAATAGTTTTCTTGATTATAGAGGGAAAGTGTTAAAGATGTTTGAATGGTGTGACAAGATGTGGACTGTTTTGGCAGCTACAATAGTGTAATCCATTCAAACTTTCACAAGAAAGACAGACTGATCACTTCATCAAATGTGAGACTTCAAAAATCACTGCACATCATGTTCATGCAAAGCAGGCCAAGGATCCTATCCAAGTATGTCTATGTACATCAGTGAAAATGCTGGTCAGAACCAAAGAAGAAATCCTCTGAATGCATTTTGAGTTAATTTTTTAACTCAAAGTGGTCACTGTGCAAAAATACCACATGAAGAGTTCAAATCCATCAATATAGTGCTAGCATGATTGGGCTCAAAGCTACTGCACTCCAGTAACATTTTTCTCAACTTCCAAATCATCACCTTATTAACTCAAATCCACCTGGAGACTTTGGTATTCCTAATTGAGGGTATAAACAGTAATGAATTAGCTAAAGTATGGCAATTTAAAGTTACTAGGTTGTCACTTACATGGCTGCCTTTAGTCATTTCTATGTATTTTTGTGTTTTTCTCAATTTTGTTCACAGAATGTCAATGACAGCGACAGGTTATAAAAAAAAAACAATTATGGCATATGGCTTTTAAGATTAATTTCTCTCATATTGCAAAAGGTGAACAAGACCAAGTGAAAGCCTGCTTTTTCCACACATCTTTATATCGCAGTATGGCCTAATGAAGTCTGCCTTCCTGTGTGACACATCTGGAACCTCATGCAATCAAAAATAATTCTCTCCCTTCCTGCTCCCATCTCTGTCTGCAAGAGTGAGTCACAACTTATTGGTGTACTCGGGCCAAAAATTACAAGCTGAGCTAAATCGTGTATTCAGGCAGCGCTAGCGCTTCAGTAGCAAAGGAAGATTCATAAACGCTAAAAAAATAATTTAATGTGAGCCTACTCCAGGCATGAGCATGTAGGCACAACAGACCGATGAGTCATGGACCAGTGTTGTGTTTGGATGAGCCAGCGTGGACACAGGAGTAGGAACAAAGGCTCAGACACAAAGTCGGAGCAAACAAACCAGTTTACCATTTGCTAAAGCAAATTTATGAGAGTTCACAGTGTTTTGGTAACAACAACTTATCAATATTTTCTTTCATTTCATTATTTTTCCCACTGGGGGAGTGACACAGCTCAAAGCAGCCGTGTATTTACTAGAAACAAAATAAAGTTCATGTCATCAGCTGGGCTCAAATCAGAGTGCATTAGTGAGGGGTATATACTTTAGCCATAAGATGTTCCACCTGAACTCCACCCACTGCATTCCAAAATAACCCCTCGAGTGGGAGATGACACTCCAGTTCACACAAACATTTACCGCACCTGCAGTGTGTGTGGGCTGTGCAGCCCAACTTGGTTCAGAAAAAGGGAGAGACAAGTGAAAGAAGAGGACCTCATTATGCAACCTTTAGAGGTACGAGGTGAGTCAAGTGCTTTATCCACTCTCCTCCCACCACCTCTGTGCATCTCCTACAGTATACATTTATAAACCTATCTCTGCACTATTTGTGACTGCATCCCACTCAATGTGCATAATCCTTTTCAAAGACCTTCACTAAAGGATGCTGACATATAGGAGTGTGTATTTCCACAAGGGGGATGGGTGTGTATTTAGAGGGATAGGGGAAAAGTATGTTGGGGCTGGTAAGCAACAATGCTATTTTGGTCCATGTAATGCTTTAAAGAATGCTCATTATATTAGCCTTGCCAAACAACTGGTGCATGTGTGTGTGCGTGTGTGTGTGCACGCACGAGCACATCCACACATGCTGGGAATCGCTGGCAACAGTCCTAGATCGTGCTGCAAATCAAGCATGTCTCATTGGAGACAGACAGAAAAGTTAAGGGAGGGTTTGCAGCTAGATAATGGCGCTGACCTGAACCCAGTGACAGGGTGCAGCTAATAAGTACAAATGTAGTGAAGCTACAGAGTGCTGTAGAACATGTCAGACATAAAAATGGCTACACAAAATACCACTATAGTAAGGCGTTTCTATCTTTTTGCTAAATAAATCCATTTGAAGTGTGTGATTTAAGTTTTTCTGTTAGAAGAAATACACTTTTTTTTTGAGTGCCCTTCACAATTACAGGCCAAAGGTAAATGTGTGTGCAGACCCATTGAAACCAAAGGTTTTCATAGAGGCTTAGTGATTTAAAGACTCTTTGTTGCGGTTCTCCAAATTGTTAATCGGTGTAAACCTTCCACACTCTAATATATGATTAAGAAAAACATTAAAAATATTTCCTTCTGGCCTTACTGACATTAGTAGACGCTAATTAAATTAGGAGCTGAGGAGAGAACATGCCGAGTGTGTACAAAGAGTCTTTGTAAAACAGCTTTAATATTTTATAGCAAAGGAAATTATTAAAGAGTTCCAGTTTCAAACTGTCTAGCATGTCAGTGATAAGCACGGCTGTGGTGGGTGTACATCATATATCATATGATAGCATACGCTGATAGGAAATTGTCAATTTCTAATCAAACGGTCACTGCTGATCAAAATAAAAGAAAAAACAGAACATCCAGTTAGACACATTTCTCAATATAACTAGAGCAGTACGTCACGGATTATTAATCAGACGTTTTTGGATCACATCCACTTTGTAAAAATAGATAGAGGTGCAAGTTTCCATGCGAGTAAAAACTAACGCACACCTATTTAAATGCTCTTTACTGTATTACATATAGATGTCTTAAAAGACTAAACTTCCTTTCAGTGAAAGAAAAACAGCTTCCTGGCTTGAGCATATGAAAAAAGATGAAAAACAGTGCAGCAATCAACCTTTACTGCACGGTTTTATGGATTTCCCACAACAATGTTCGTGTGATGAGCCCTCCCAATCAGGCTTCATTAGCCAAATGACGCCTCAATCAAGCCCCTGAGCACACGTAAACAGGCAAGGACCGAAATGCTTTTATTAATGAGGTTTATTTTTTAGAGGCCACTAAGGATGAGTCAATGATTATAGATCATTTTCTGAGAATTACTGGCCCCAACGTATCTTTTAAGAGTTATGATGTTTATGTGCAAATGACTCCACATTTAAAACGATTTAATTCCAATTATAGCCACAGCACATGAATGCTCATCCTATTATCCACATCATGTAAACCATCTTATTTCCCTGCGTAGGATGAGTGTACAAGTATTATTAAAATAATAAAAAAAGATGCATACCCCCGAGATATCAGCCACTCTGTGGATGGGGACCTCCTTTTTGCTGTGCAGCCCCTTTCCGTTTTTGATGGCCCTGCATTCAAACAACACCACCATTAGAAATCCATCAATGCATCCATACAGTACAGCCTCACATGTGCATAAGGTACAGGAGCATCTTAATCGATTAGGGGTTTTGTCAAAACGTTCATTTAATCCAATATTTCAATTCAAAACATCACAGTGAAATTACATAGATTTATCACAGACCGATTATTTGAAGCGTTTATTTCTATAAGGTTTATATTCATGGTTTACAGTGAATGAAAACCAAAAATAGATTTTGAGAAAATTTGAATAATTCCTAAGAATACAAACCACATTCTGAAGTTATTCTACTACGTGTCTCTCTAGTTACCATATATTTTCCTTCCACTAAACTTTCCACTGATAGAAGCCTGAACAGTAAACATCCTCATGGAAACTGCTGCATGACTGATGTCAGCAATGATCTGCATGGTTACATAGCCTATAATATGACTGAAACATTACATTCAGTAAAATTGGTAAAATGTTCAAAAACATTTTTGTCCAATTTTAGTTACCATTAGTAGCAAGTTAAAATCTAAAACATTTCACCTTTTGAATTGTTTAACTGGGTATTCTAATTTACAGAAAACCACCTGTACATTGAATAAAAAATAAATAAATAAAAAAAAAAACACTTTCTCCATTTTAAGGCTTGTATTAAAAAAAGAGAGGCCATTGTTAAAGAAGAATCATAATGGGGAGATGATTTAGCATCATGAATGTGAAAAGAGAAATGATCTATCTTTAGAGGCAGCTAAGGGTCTTCCATGATGACTGCCGCTAGTTAGAGCTGCCTTAATAAGCCTGCTGGATTAAATGCGATGAAGATAAAGTCGAAGGTCCTGTTGTCCACTGGGTCACTGGGATGGACCACAAAAGTGCTGCTAAGATAAGCCAGCTACATTTCTGCAGCCCTGTACAGTAAAGATGTGCATTTTAATAGCCTAGAGGAGGTTCCTTGAAGGCTGTGGGCCACTGGCTTTATGCAATGGGAGCTAAAAATATAACTAAGGCAATAGACAGAAACCGCTCATCGTCTCTTATAGGACCCCACCAGGGACGGAGAGAGAGCGAGAGAGAAAAAGCAGCAGAGGGAAGGAAAAGTGACAAAAAGAAATGAGGGAAAGAAGACCCAGAAGAGCAAGCCCGTAGAAGGACATAGCGGGAAGCAGCAAAGGGGAAGAAACAAGGACAAAACGCACAAAAGGAAGAGAGAGAGCAAGAACGGGCAGGAGGAGAAATAGGGGCAGATGGCCGGTGACACTGAAAGACAAGAGGAGAGGAAGAGTTAATGCTGTAAAAAAGGTTGCAGCTGCATCTGCTCTACCTACAGCAAGCAGATCTTAATCTATGGCAGAGTAATAAAGCTTGTACTAAATCTCTCCACTGCACCTTCACATAATTATATTCATAGGGCCTGAGTAAAGAGAGACTCTGATTTAACGTCTGGCGCCTGGGATGGTGTATGTGTGTCCAGGCATACAAAAAGAAACAAAAAAAGGGGGGGGGAAAAATTAAAAAGGGACAGAGGCAGAGAAAGAACAGGGGTCATTACTATGTGTGTGAGTAAATATTTAAGAGCAGAGACATGTTTCCTCAGGAAGTGAATCACCAGCCTGATGGCCAGGAACTAATTACGGTGACACTATTAAAATAAATTTAAAGAATTAGCAAGGGGGTAACCGTACCTACATCAGAGGAAAAACACTCAGGGTCATTACAAAGACTAATTTATCAAGTTTATTTAAAACAGGTGCTTCAAGTAGATGTTTAATGCTCCATTTTATTCCAAATTCTAACACACAAACCATCATGAATCCACAGTGTGAGGTCAATGTAAAAGATTTAGAAAAAGTAGTGGAGTTCCTTACCGTGCCTCTGCAGCAAGCAGCTCATCATAGTGGGAGGAGCGTTGGTCATCGTCCTGTCGATACCTGATGACTGTGGCCAGACCCTTACTGACCAGAGCTTCAGCTATGTTACTGGCAGAAACAAAGGGGACAGTTCACTTTAAACTCGATTTCATAAGACATGAGAAAGAGAATCCGTATAGTTGGTGTCATTTTAAACTGTTAGCGGTTTCAATGTATGTTCCCAAACATATGAGGACTGAGGTTCACTAAGAACTGGGCTTCTGCTGGCTTTACCAACTCAAATTTTAGACTTTGGTAACACTTTATTTGACGGCGTGTGCATAAGACTGACATAACACTGTCATAAACATGACATAACACTGTCATAAACATGAAGGAGTCTTGATGAATGTCTATGGCTGTTGTCATGAAGTGTCATTCGCTAAATAATGACACTTTTAATGCAAAGTTGCTCTAAAGATTGCATTGAAAGTCCATTAAAACTTTGTCCAACTTTGCATTAAAGTGTCAATATTTACAAAATAATGCAAATTTAGCACTTTTAATGGACTTTTAATCCAACTTTTAAAGCAACCTTGCATTAAAAGTATGATTATTTACTGAATGACACTTCAAGACAACAGTCAAACATTCAGGTGGACTCTTTCATGTTCATAACAGGTGTTATGTCAGTCTTATGCACACCCTGTCAAATAAAGTGTTACCAAGACTTTTTAAGGCCATTATGAACAAAACTTAAAACATGCATCTCCACAGAAATGTATGAACTTCATCCAGTCAACTGGCGATCAATCTGCATTTATCCATAATAGACGCAAAAAGGCTAGCTAGCAAGGGTATGATAGCAGTAAGTTACCGATAGCCACAAGTCTAAAGTCACATGCACTGTGGAAGTCTAAGTGCAACTCAAATTTTTGCCCGACAGAAAAGTCGGGCAAAAATTACAAAAAAAAAATTACATCTAATATATTGTTAAAAGTCCTCAACCTTTTTAACCTCAAAGTCAGCTGATCCCAACCTGTATATAGAAAATGAGTTAATCGTCAGCTGTGGGAGTGACTACTAAGTCCCATGTGGGTACCAACTAACTGAATAATTAATGTTAAAAAAAATTTTAAAATCCAGTGGATCCTGAAAATGTCTTCAAAACTGTAAAAACATGAAAAAAAAACAAGTCTTGCCACAAACAATTATTTAATACAGTAATTATTACTGATAACCAAAAATACCAGAGTCACCCACTGGGGCTCAGAGGGGTTGAGAGTTTCCATCTCACTAACCTCCTCAACCCTGACTATAGTGTTCATGGGGACTCTGCCAACTGTTATCCACAAGAATCACAGTGTGTTGTGGTCCAACAGAAGACTCTAAACGACTGCTTACATGAGCAGACCTGACCTCTGTGCCACCACATTTGAGACAGCTGGTTGGATGATATAGAGAGATCTGCCTGTCTGTGTGTGTTCGTGTGATGCTGCTTTATGGCTCCAATGATACCGTTGGCAGAGGGGGGAAAAAACAATACAAAAATAAAAAAATAGAAACAGGACGAGTGTGATTTTCAAAAGTTCCTTTGAGGGGAAAACAGACTTCTAAAGCCTCTTTTCTAGCAATGTCGCATTAAAGCTCTGCGATGGTTTTGATTAAATTTCAACCTCTGAAAAGCGTTTATATCTGTGATCTCGTGTAAAGAAAATGACAAACTGATAAACCAAATTACTTCAAAGACAGGCTTGCAGATAGAATATAATTGCTTGCACTCAGGTGACCCTGCTCAGAACAAAGCAGCAGCTTCAGTTCTGATTAACAAGCTTACATATTCAAAGCATTCAAAAATGATATTGTTGTGTTCTATCAAATGAAATTAGAGTAGTAAAATGAAATGTGTTGATAAAGTCAACCTGAACTGCTGCGTGATCTGATCTTGTACTGCCCTTTGCAAAAGTATTTATAGGCCTTGAACTGTTCCATATTTACTTCAGTTACCACCATAAACCTTTTGTATTTTATTTCAAGAAAGAAAGTAATACATTATTGTGAAGTAGAGGGAAAACGAGACACAAGTTCCAAACTTTATTACTAATAAAAATCTGAGAAGTGTACAGTTCTCTCATATTCGGCCTCCTCCACTCTGATACTTCGAAATAAAACACTCTCCTGCGAGCCAGAGACTTTTTAAAGAACATCATGGTTCATTTTTTTAACCCTATGTGCAAAAAGCATAGCAGAAAACAGATACTTCACATTGACCTACACACACCACGCCCAATGTAAAATCTGCAGTGGCTACTAGGCCTTTCGTGATACACAATAATGTTGGTTTGAGACCATTTTCAGTTCTAATAATAGCAGCATAGTAATTGAAGTACACTCTCAAAAATCAATAATTTTTCTTGATTGATTTTTGATTTTCCAGTGTTAAGTTTTTCAAAAGAAAACTTAACACTGGAACTAGAATCTAAAATGGATATCCAAAACAAAAAACTAAACCAGTAACAACAAATAAAATGGAGATTAAAACCAAACAACTGCAGATATAAATATAGTGGATTATGAAGTCCCTCTAAAGAGAATTGCCCTGATAAAAATATCATTAGACGCTACCAGTTTTGTGATCATCAAGCTCATTTTAATTTATCATGTGATTAATTGATTTACGGCCTTTTGCTACAGGCTTAGTGGTGGCAACATCGTGCTGTGGGAATGTTTCTTTTCAGCACGGTCGTTGAGACACGTAAGCGAGGATACAAAGACTGATGCATTAAAACCTCTCTAAACATGTAGTTCGATCTATGATAGGAGTGGTTTAGAGCAAAGCATTAGAATGGCCCAGTCAAAGTCAAGAGATAAATCCATTTAAGATTCTGTTGCATATTCAAGGAAGTACTCCTTTCTATGTCCCACGCTGTTAGAAACAAACCTCACAAGGTTGTAGCTGTAAATGCACAACCACTTGTCAGACATATGGAAAAATAAATTCCCAACTACCCATCATTCTCCATTTACCTCACAATTATGCACTATATCTATATATAGTATATATATTATTGACCTATATCATAAAATCTCAAGTAAATGCATTGAAGCTTGCTGTCCTAAAATAAAACGGCTTTTCCAAGGCAGTGTATTTGTAACAAACTCCCCTTGAAAAAAAAAAAGGTAGAAAGTAGTTTTGCTCAGTTTGGCAGACTAAATTATTACTTACATTCCTCCGATTGTTACTGTGGCACAGGTGCGCTCTGAGAAGGCAGGTGTTCCTTCTCCTGGACCAGTGGCAGCTCTGATGTAGTCCACTGTGACGTTGACCTGTAGGGGGTGGACACAAGCCAATAAAAAAAAACCGCACACACAAGTCGAGAGTAGAGAGTAGCATCAGTTACTCCAATAATTAGTGTGGGCAGTGTTTTCTCCGTGTATGTGGCTCCCTTATTTTTATTTTTTTGTTTGTCCCATTTCTCAAGGTCACCCCCAGTCAGTGTGAATCATGTCAGGCAGCATTGTGGAACTCCCCAGAGGAGTAGTATTAACACACTGAGAGTGTTTGGGACAACACACACACACACACACACACACACACACACACACGCACACACACACACACACACACACACACACACACACACACACACACACACAGAGAGCAGCGATGGAACCCAAATGACCCTACACAGTGCGTTCCTAACAAAGCTCCCTGGGGACACACTCCAACCCACTCACCCTGAAGATACAATGTTGTCACTCAGCTGTGTGCATGTGCACATCTCCACAGGCATGTGACAGGGGAAGCCAGAATTGTGGGCCAAACGCATGTAGACAGCGCTAATAGGGAGGGATGCAGGCACACCGGCACATGCGCACACACACGCACACATACACAGTCAACTGTTTACGAGCTGCATGTAAAGTGTGTCAAACGAGTAAGAAAAGAAAAAATCTGAGGAATCTGGTTGTGCATAGCAGCGTCATTGACTCAGGCGTAGACAACACACACAGGCCTATTACAGGGACATGAAAGAACAACGGCAGCTTGTCAATAGAGCGACACGACGAGGACGATGGGAAGAGAGGAGGAAGAGGAAGGAGGTTGTTGAGTGCTGTTTGGCACCAAGAACCATTAGCAATTTCTGAGGAGGAGGGAAATTAAAAGGACTCCAGGGGTGCTTTTCATTAGGCTAGCGTGTCGTCTCTCGCTAACGTCTCTTCCACAACACTTGGCTCCTCCCAGCGAGAATGTGAAAGAGGCGCAATGAAGGATAAAGTAGATTGTTCCCATTTTAAGTGCATTGAAGGGATCTGAAAATCTCAAGAAATGAAGGAGGGGAGAATTTTCATGTCTGTGGCAAAGAGAGGATTCAAAGTAGAGCAAGTTATTCCAATACAAAGCAGTGGAGAAGATGTTAGCTGGTCACAGTTAGCTGTGTGGGAAAACGCAAAGATGGAAAAGATTGAGAAGAGAAGAACATAATGGACAAGCAACATAGCTTACAAATGATTATGACAAAATGGAAGAGGAGACAAAGAAACTAAAGTTTTCATGAAAAGACTCAAACCCTACTGGGCAAGAACAGAACGTATTACAAACTACCGCCAGAAGAGCTCGATTGGAGAGGTTCTAGGCCCATTTTCCACAGGCCATCTAACAGATCTCTGGATAAGACAAATCCATCCATTAGAACCCCGCAGAAGAGGGGAAACACAGAGGGAAAATGCAGTGAATGGATCAGAGAGCCGGAGGAATGATAAGAACAACAGTCGAGGTGTGAGACTAAATGTGTTTGTTCTGCTGAGGTGACGAAAGGCATAGGAATACTTGGTTGCTTCTGCCAAAGGAATTGTGTATACAACATGTCTGCATGAGTGATAAAGAGCTCTGACAGGTGACCAGCAGGTCAGAAAGTCAGAAATCTGATCTTTTTGGAGTCAGTGAATGTCACGGGACCTTAAAGAAACTGTGTAGTGTAAGTTCAATGTAAGACTTTCAAAGGTTGCAATGATTTCAATTTAAGACCTACATAAAATAGGGGGCTAAAAACCTCAATTACCATATGTTGCTAATTGCCTTTAAATATAGGGTCAATGTTTTCCCTACATTCAATTTACCATATCCTTTATGTCAATGGCAGTTGTCGATGAAAAAGTTTACAGCCAGCTCCTGAAATCCTTATCAAGTCTTTTCGAGGAAGAAAAAAATATTTTTCAGGAACACTTGAATTTTAGGAAATAAATTCCTTTCGACAGGGTTCATTTCTTCTCTGCGTCTGGGGTCTTGTCACAGCACATTAACGCTCAAATTCCTCAACCAGAGCTCTAAATCTCAGTACAAATGAGTGCCATCAGCACATTTAAGAACTGCAGAAGCCAAAAATGTCTTAAACTTACAAGTTTAAGACCCAAATACACAAATTTTATGACCTACTATTGACTTTTATGGCATTTTAAGGGCTTACATTTAGGCCCAAAACTTTATAGTGAGGAACATGTTACTCAGAAAAGACGGACGAAGTCAGAGGGGAAATGGTAACTTATTTGCTTTTTGGAAGGTATCACCTTTGATACATATATGAAGGAGCAACTTTGCCAACTTTGATAGATGTCTGGAATACAATATTTTACATCAACATCACTCTGTTTTATTCTGAATGTTTTGCCCATAATGCTGGGTTTAAAAATGTTGAGTCTGACAATCTGAGAGTTAAGGGCCACAGTTCTCTGGAGAGATTAGACTAATGCTTACAAGTGCAAATTATGCAAGTCTCTAACAGAAGATGCAAAACGGAGTAAGAGAAATCCAAATTGGCTAAAACTGGGATCAGCAGGTGAACGCTGCTGATTTTCAGCTGAGAACTGAAAATCAGCAGCGTTATAGATAATAGATGTAGCTAGGCCTTCACCTATCTACATCTATTATCTAAAATAATTTTCTCGATATTTTAGATTTACCAGTTCATGTGGTCTTACTACATGAGGCAAGTTGTACAAAGCCTTGTAATGTAAATGTGAACATGTGCCACATTGTGATTAACAATACTCCAGCCCAGCATGGGTTCCACATGAGTGGTTTCCCCAGACAGGAACAGAGTGAAAGGCTGCTTACCTTGAAAAGTGTGGGAGGTTAAGATTTGCTGCGACTAAAATGAGCAACCGTCTCAAGCACATTCTATTGAACGACGATCACACAGCTTTCTTTTCTGCTTTAGCCATATTTCAAAACACATCTGACAACAATTAAACCTCAAAAACGCATTAAATTGGTGCAGGCCATTTCCAATATACACATCACATTTAAGAATGATAATGTTCTTGGCAGAAATGATATGGCCACAGATCAGAGGGTACAGGAGAAGAAAAGACCTATGTGCAGGTAAGAGCGGCTATAGTGGAAGCTTTATGGGAGTGTGTTGGAACATCAAAATAAATACTGAACATCAAAGCTCTCAGATCTGAAGCACCTTCTAAACATAGGAACTGATATGGCCATACTGTATGTTGCATCAGGCAATAAAAAATAATGAGGCAAACAGTAAAGAGAGGCCGAGTTGTGATTTTTTTATTTTTTTATTTTTTTTAAAAAGCTGGAAGGAGAACAAAAACACGATCAGAGGCCATCGGGAGGCGAGTGCTTAAGGCTGTGTTTTAGAAGGTTATAATCAGGGCCGGCTATTATTTAATGCAACGAGCAGCTCTGATTCTGGGACAACAAAAATGTGTTGAGGAAAAAGGAGGAATTGGAGATCTAAAATGGAGCTTTACTTAGGTTATCAAATATCTAAATCTGCTTGAAATCCAATCTAGAATTCGCCCCAGAACCAGCGCTGACTCTCACATTCTCTATATCAAATACCAAACTGCGCATAAGACGTTCGCTCACTTATATACCCGCCAATAAGAGGCAAAAACTCTGTTGCTAACAGTGCTACACAAGCAGCTGCATAACAGGAGCCACTTTGAGCATGCAGGATTATCCGAATGTGCTCAACCCTGATAAGTGGCTTAATGCAACATTTCCATTTGACTTTTTTTTTTTTTTTTCTCTGATGAAGCTGAGACCCAGGCGCGCAAAAAGCACTACTTATAAAGTTAGCCAAATCTAGCTTTTTGGGATTATGTCACCATGCAAGCTCTGCCATTTGAATGCGGGTGGAGATGGATATAAGAAAGCCTGAGACAGAGTTGGAGTGACAGGGAGAAGAGGGAAATAAGGAAATGCCTCACTGCATTTTTTGTAAGGGGATAACTTAGAAGAGGTTTATTGGGCATAAATATAAGTTATTCAAAGATGGCAAAATGCAGAATGTCTGAAAACACTCTATAGCTGTAAAGCCAATGACTGGAAACAACTATGGAATTTTAATCTTGCTCTTGAAAAGAAAATTTTAAAACTATTTTCAAGTTCGGACAGAAAACACCTGATAAAAGATGCACACCTGCTAGAATTACTGTGAAGTTCTTTTCAAAGACCATTCCAGGTAGCGGCCCAGCTCTTTTTTGGCTCACAGTTATCAACTATAGAGTTCTCCTGCCAGGAAATGAAGTAAGGTCTTTTGAATATGGATATTAGATGTGCTTTATAAAAGATCAAATGCGCCTAGCTTTCCTTAAAAATAAAAGAAATGGGGAGCTTTAATAAAAAAAAAAAGGAATTAGATGTAGCTCTATTCCCCTAAATCGCAGCAGTGGCATTAGGGCTTTCAGCTTTAGCGCGCTGAGACTGGCAGTTAATGCTCAGTCACGTCCTAGAAGGTGTAGTAGATAAAGACAAATCTGCATGTTCCCTACATTATTAAATATATTTTGTTTTTAGATGGCTAGTAGGCTTCAACTGAGAATGTTTGCAGGTTAAACATTGACAGTAATTTTGCTGAAATTCTGGTTGAGCCTGATGGTGCAAAAGTAGATTGTTTACCAATTAAAAAAATTATAATAAAAGTTTCACTTGTGTTGTGGAAGTTAAAAAGTGAACTGAACTGGTTGAAACTTCAGTTCAACCAGTTCAGTTGAACTGGTTACATATGTCACAGCCAAACATTAGTGATTGTGTAAATTTTAAAATGTCAACAAAGGAAACATGAAGTGATCTGTTCTAAAGAGTCCAGATCCTCTGGAGGAAGCAAAGCATAGAAACAAAGAGCTGGTAAAATTTCATAAAGAAATGAATCAAAATGGAAAACGCTGCAAATAGTGAAAACAAAAGCAAGTTTGTTTATAGCAACCAGAAACGATGAGTTTGCTAATAATGAAGCATTCAGACATTCTGAAGTATGATAACTTTAAAATAAACTAACCAACATTGTCCAATGCCTTGTAAAAGTCACCATTTCCCACCAACCTTTCCATATTTGCTGCTCTTACTACCAAAAACTTCAATTGTTTATATTTGCACATGTGAAGTGAAGACAGTAAATGATTTTAAAATTTCTGAAAATTGTTGGGTGGATTTGAACTGAGCATTAGAACACCTAGAGACATTTTTTTTGTTCATTATCCTTCACAAAGTGGCTCAAACTCAGTTGGACGGACAGAATCTGCATCCAGTAAATTTGAAGCCTTGTCACTAATCCTCCATTGGTTTGGCTCTAATTTTAAATTGAGCCATTCTGATACTTGAGGGCTCTTGAAGATGGCCACCTCTGAACTAAAACTTTCTCTTGTGGATGTGGCTGTATATTTAGGATTGTTGGCCTTCTTTAGCATTAAGAAATGTAGTTGCAATAAATTTTATTTTTGAGGAATTAGGATAAGGAGCTCTGAATACAACTCGAATGACATTTTTCAATTTTGTTTTGTAAAAGCTTTTGATAATTTTGCATTCTTGTCTCTACATCACAATTATGTGATGCATTGTGTTGATCTGTCACAAAGTCCCAGGAAAATAGGAGTTTCACGTTGTAAAATGACAAAATGTGAAATTGTTCACAGCTTCTTGCTCTGAACGTTTATGGTAAAATATTTGGATGAACAGCAGGCCACTATTAATGCCATTACTGATACATAAAGACACGGACCTGTCCTCAAACAATTTATTACGGTTATTACCTGACAATAAAGCAAGTGGGTCAGTTAAATTTCTCTGTTTGTTGACATGCAACATGGTTCTGTACACAACGATGCACCACGCATTCAAATTGACAAGCCAAATAGGCTGTGGTAGAACAGATTATTATAAAAGACTTGACGGTTGAGTGCTGAACTCAAACATTCACCACAGAGATTTAATTTTATCCAAACTAAACCACTCTTGTTGCCAAGGCAGCTAAAGCCCACAGCTTTTTCAGACTTGTGAAATTATTTGCAAAAAAAAAAAAAAAAAGGATACATGGTGACAGAAGGTTTAACTCAGAGGTTTAGCCTTGTATCTTGGCAACAATAAAGGAATGGAAAAGAAGCAACTTCCCAGAGCCCCTTCCTTTTATTGATCTTGCAGTGTAAGAAGTGAGGAAGCTGTGCTGCTGGAAAATGGACAGCAGCTTTCCACTTGAACCAAACTTCACAGTGAACGCCAGCACACTTGGAAGATGAAGCATCAATATTAATCAAATATGGAGGAACATACAGAGATATGCATAGACGGATGCTTAAATCTTTGTCAGTTTTGATGTTGAGATTCTAAATCACTTAAAGTCACCATTTGTATTTTTCTTCACGGCGTAATAAAATCTCAATACTTTTGCTCAGTGTGAATGAATTGCAAAATGCAATTTAGGGTCAAACATGGAAAATCTTGACATATCGGAAGAAGGTGATTGAGATGATATAATTTAACGCCCTGAGTGAAATTAGAATACATATATATATATATATATATATATATATATATATATATATATATAAATTATTCAGATTGCTAAAGTGCCACAAACTGATTGCATTTGACTGCTTTAAACAGTGAAAGAAAATCATGTTTAGAAATTCAAGGAAACACCACCGAGTGAGAAAGAGTTCAAAAGAGTTCAAAAGAAAATAAAAACTTAATTAAAATTTAAACAAATGTGTTAAAATTATTCAAAGTAGAATTTGGTTTGCCTTGCTGAATGGAGGGAAGCTACTGAAACAGTCCAAAACTGCTAAGATGACTGTTTTCATTTTCCATACAAAAAAAAGAACGATTCAAACATAAAGTGACCAAAAAGCTGTGGTAGCATTTACTTTACCTAATAATTATCCACCATTATAAACATATATTATATACTATGTAACACAATTATTTTATTATTTACATAAGATAAAAATTGTAACCCTCCATTTGTTCTCCAGACATAGAAAAATTGCAACATGAGATGTACCAATGAGATTTTTGTGACCCTTTCCAATCTCATTTCTTTTTTTTTTTCATAAAGCCTTCCCTGAAACAAATTTTGTCTGACTCCCATTTCTCTTTAAGAACTACACTGATGTGCTCTCCATGTAATCAGAGGCCAGATTATTCTCATTTCCAGCTGAGGGAAAAAGGAGAAAGGCAGAACCCTGCTCTGTAAAGTCAGAATTTTGACTGGGACATTTGGAGCTTAAAGAACCTGGACTGTAGCATTCAGGTTCAGCAGAAAAACAAAACATAGTATTTTATTAAACTAGTGTGTGCTATACAGGGTTTTACTTAATTTTACTAAGGAATTAAAGGTTCTATTATTTCAAACCATCTTTTGTTACTTATACTGGGAATAAGAACAACTAGAAAGCTAAACTAAAATGGTAGTTTCTGTGTGTACATCCCTGGAAATTTAGATTCTTAAGGAATACCCAAAAAGCTGCCAAGATTTCCAAATGTTTCATGTTTATTAACAGGTTGAAAGTCTAAAAATGATAAAACAGAACACCTGTGAGTCTTCAATTCAGCATTCTGGTTACCTGCTAAAAGTCTTGCTCTCTTGCAACTTGATGACCACATGCACACAGATACAGCTTCATGTATCTATATCTGTGTGCTTCCTTTAGCTTCATGAAAACAAAAATGCTACTGATTTTTTCTCACTCAGTACCAGTCTCCACATTTATGAGTGTTGCTGTAAACATGTTCACCGGTCAGAAACAAATACGATGTTACGTTTTTCGTCACCAGTCAAGGCCAAATCCAAATCTAATTTTATATCCACCATTAATAGCTACACAGTAAAGTCTGTTTATACTGGAATGTGCTTACACATTACATAGAGATTTATTTTTTTCTTTTTACAGGACACATAGGTGAAGTTAATCAAATTTCAATGTACCGTTTTTTTTTATGTCTTCAAAAAAATAGGTTTAAATTTTGTGGAATGCTTAACAGAAAACATGAAACATAAGTAGATATACTGAAGAGAAGCAACTAGATAGAATGTGAGCATGACAGAAAATGCTAATTTACCTCCAGTAGTGTGTTTGAGGTTTTCTGCACTCTTTTCATATTAAAAATATAATTCAGGTTGCATTTGCATTCAGGCTACTTTACGTTAAGACATAATAATCCCTTATAAAAGCAGATGCATATCTCTGAAGACACGAGATGTGCTGGTATGTGCTCACAATTGTTCAGATGTGATTTAATGCATTCCAATATAAATCGCAAACAGACCCACCGAGTCCAGTGAAAACAAGCCAAGTCAACACACTTAAGGAGCTAACTCTTTTCGAAGCAAACAATTATGCGGAGCTCCCACTACAATAAACAACACAAACAGCAATTTGCTTGAGGCAGCGCTGAACAATTAAGCAGAGTTAACTTTAGAAGCTCGATGAAGTCAAAGCAAGATATATAATATAACAAATTATGCACGAGCTTACAGCTTAAAGTTGAAAACGTTAGAACTGTTAATACTTCCCCGTATCTGTTCGAAGCTGTGCTTTTGCTTTTCACAAGGAAAGCTGTGAAATCGTCTATAAACATGACCAGAGAGTATGTAGATATGTGCAAGTTTTATTTTAACATGAGGTGCCAACAAATCTTTAAGATGTGAACAAAAGATGCAGACATGAACACTGTTTTAATGCAGTAGCTGGTGAATTTATTCACACCGAACACAGGCTGCTGCTTCTCCGTTTCCTAATGCGCACACCCTATTATTTGGGAACACAAATGTAACAAATAAACAGAATCATTATTTTCGCTTCACTTGATGAAAACCGGCTTTGGGCTGAATTTTCTGTCATTAAAAAAACATTAATGAGGAGGATTAAAATGACTGTGATGTGAAGCTGAGACGGGGATATGAATCTCACTCCCATAGAGAGCCAGAAGGAACTCTTGTGGCTTTTGACTTTGAGTGGGTGCGTGTTTTTGTTTAACAGCCTCAGTTGTGCTGTTATGAAAGCACAAGTGAACTGTTTGCTCCCGCTACTATCAGGGTTGCTGGAGTCCAGTCATCAATACACTGCTATTGTACATTCTCAGTCAAACCGAAGCACAGACCGAAACTTAAAAACACTCGTTTGTTTATGCCAGAACTTAAAAATCCTAGTGTTGCATTTATGCAGATGTTTTTGGAATTCTAAGCGCGATCCTGAATGACTGTTCTGGCTGTCTTCCATCAATCCAAACTTTATTTCAATACTAAAAAAAGTTTTGTATTTTCCTTTCATAATGCCATCTGTTTGCATTTGGCGAAAACAAAAAGGAAAAAGTAAGGTTACATGGAAGGCTTTCCAAATACTTTACCAACTTTAGGTCAATTTTTGTTTCTGTTTATAGTCAGCTTACATTCATTGGTGGATATATTCATATTTTACACAAGCTAAGCTGGAAATCTGAAGTCCTGCTATGCGTCTGGAGGAGCGTTTAACTCTCTGCTAAGCTCTAACGGGTCAGATGTGAGTAAATCACAGCAGCCCCCCCAGGTGTACAAACCAAGTAGATCAATAGACACAAGAGGGGGAAATCAAGACCGCTTGTTTAAAGGGTGCATCTGGGCCAGCGGAAAGCCCCAGGACATCTACCATGAGCACTTGGTATTCACACTCAGGCGCAGAGGGAAATAGATATCCAGCTCTGAAATACATTTGTCTGTCAATGAAAAAGGTGCAAGGAGCACTTATAGTCATTTTGCGTGGTTTTATCTACAACTATTACGGAATACAAAGAAACTGATAAAAAGAAATCAAACTCATTCATATAGCGGAGAGAACAAAAAAAAAGAAAAAAGAAAAAAAGAAATGGCTCGGAGCTTGGAAAAAGAAAAAAAAAGAAAAAAATCAGAGATAGGTTCTTACCTTTTTACCGATGAGCTTCTTCCTGAGGAACTCCCGGGCCTCGAACATGTACGGGATGTCATACAGAGGACGGAATCGTTTGTCTTTGTCCTTGTTCTTCTCCTGAATACAGATGGAGGATTGAGGAGGGAGTGAAGAGAAAGGGAAAAGACAGAAGAAGAGAAACTTAACTTGCATTCCATGTTTAAAGGTTGATAACTAATCATAAGATGCAGGATTCAGATTATACAACTGACAAACACAAAAGTTAAAGTGGGAGGAAAACAATGCCTGATTATGTATGCTTTTATTTCAAAAAAGTAAAAAATCTGAAATGTTGGAAATGCATTTGAATGAATCCCCTTTTTCTCTGATACCCCAGAATAAAATCCAGTGAACTGCCATCAGAAGTCATCTTTGTTATATCTGATCGCAATTGGTAATCTAAAGGCTTAATGAGTTTTACAGAGATTGGTCAAACATTAATTGAGAGCTCTACAAATGATCTAAAATGAAATGCTTAAGATGAAACTATATTCATGTGTTAGAACAGATCATGAAATCCAGTTCAGAGTTTGTATTAAGAAAACTGCTGTACAAAAATACACTCAATCTAATGAGTGGGGAAAGACATCAGCATCTACATATGCAAAGCTAATATGTTTAAGTGTGTTATCATTAGTGATAAAATGTGAAAAAAGTTCAAAGTATTGGATTTTTAAGCACTTAGCATGCAACTAAGTACAGTAGAAACAGTCTACTTCAACACATACAAAAACATCCAAAAGGTTTAACTCTTTTAGTTTGTTTACTCTGTTCTGTTTCTATCCATTTTGGCAGACACAAGACCCTGGACCCAATGAAATATTTAAATGTGAATGGCAAACACATCTTTGCCCAAACAGGCATACCTTCCCTGCTCTCGATACAGTTATCACGGACACGGACAGACGGGCAAGGCAGAAACTCTTCATGTTAAAAACTGAATCACGGCAACAAGCCAGTATTCCAACTGCAGATATAACGTACGCAGTCGCACACAAAAGAACTCCACTCAAAAACGCTCCACTACCCTCTTAGAAAAGACCACAAATGGAACTTATTTGCATTTTCAAAGAAAACTGAGAAACTCTTCACTCCTTCAGCAAAAATACCAGCAGGCACAAAGAGTGACAGGTGTCTTTTTAATGGTGCATGATAAATTAAATAACCAGGAGGCAACTGGAAATAAAACTACACCCCCTGTCAGGAAAAGCTAGACTAAGAATGACAATATCAGTGTGCTCCCTTCCTGAATCTCCAATACAGCACTATTGTGATTTAATCATTTTTTAAAAAGTATAATCAGTCTTTAAACAAAACACACGGAGAAGGTTAATTCCTCATCTCCTCTCCACTTAAATACCTTTTATTCATGTTTAATGACTACAGCTGTTCCGAGCTGTGAGGTTGGGCACAAACAGATGTGCAGAGAAGTGGTTCTGGTTTATTTGACTAGATCATCTTCCTCAGGGCTCAACAACTGTCATTTCATACAAGCTTCGGCAACCAATGATTTGGAAGTCATTTTCTATAAGCAGCTTATAGTCCTCCATTGCGACTGTCCTTATGTCACTAATAAATATCTCTCAGAATGAGGTTGCTCACAGTTATGAACTGATCAGGGGTCATAACCTCTTACATTCCTAAGAGACGATAAGACGCACAAAGGAAACTAACATCAAGTATCTAGAGAAAAACAAGAAAAAAATAAGTCTTGAGGTTCTTAAAGGTAACTCATAATTAAAAATATCAAACTGCTGAGAAAAATAAGCTAATATGCCATAAGACGACATAAAGGTGGGAAATCAAATTTTTCATCCGTCTCACTTTTTATGACAAGACATTTTAAAAGGAGTATGGAGACTTTTTATATTCCCAATTGACAAAAACAAAAAGCTGGGAAGAATGGAAAGGCAACATTACCCACATGTAAGAAATGTGGGGCAAACTGACACGGAGACGAAAAAAAAAGAAGGGGAAAAAAGGAGATGCGTCTGGAAGTATAAATGTTTAGGGATGAATTACTGTCTTCAAGAGGAAATTGGTGGGAGATGAACTCTAAAAGGAAGAGTTTGATTGGCACAAATCTTCCTATGATGCTTTGTCACTCGACGTGGCAAAGCTGCAAAAGAACAGAATTATATTACTGGCCTTTGCTGGTTTTATTAAATTATGAGATAAATGTGTTTGTGCCTTCCTTATTTAATCAGCTCCTTACTATCCACTTTCTCGAGCTGAATCAGCGAAATGTGAATTCCCGGAGTTGCTCTCACACATACCGAGTGGAAATCCCTCAATGTTCAGCCAAAAGGTGATTCAGAAAGTCAGTTTCAGAGAGTTCAGGGGTGAGCAAATTCAGTCCTCCAGGGCAGGTGTCCTAGGTGTTTGAGATATGTTCCTGCTTAAACATGTCTGACCTAAATGAAAGAGTGATTAGCAGGTTCCCGCAACTCTTTGTGATCTGCTGATGAGATAATACCACTATTTGACTCAGGAGATTTGGAGCAGGAAAACCAAAATTTAAACCAGAAGCCCACGAAATGGTCCAAGTACTTCACTTCTATCAAATCAGTAGTAATGTTATGGTGGAAGTTATTATGCACTTAAATTTAATAGATTTTTGGGGCGTGCTGTGGTGGCGCAGGGGTTTAGCACGCCCCACATTTGGAGGCCTTAGTCCTCGATGCGGACGTCGCGGGTTCGACTCCCGGTCCCGGCGACCTTTGCCGCATGTCTTCCCCCTCTTCTTCCCCCTTTCTGTCAGCCTACTGTCACAAAAACTCTTCGGAGAAAAAAATGGTAAAAAAAAAATATATATATGTTTATAGATTTTCTTCATAGTCTTACAAATGCAACTTTTATATTTTGTAATTGGATCTTACTATTGATCCAATTATGCCCCCAATATTGTATATTGAGGCATAATTTTGCTAAATTCCATATTTTTTTCAGTCCTCCATGATGTTAAAGCAGAAAAACATTGGTTAGATTAACTGGCAGTTGACAATTGAAATACTTGAAGTAAATTTAATACATTAAGATTGGAAAACAATACTGCCAGTGGCTTTGTTTCAATTCATTATTGTATATAATTGTATATATTTGACAACAGGACAATACAATAGTAAAATTTCTACAAAAAAGAAGAATAGAATCTAAACAGAAGCGGTGAATCTAAAAACATAACTTTCAGCTAATGGGCTGTAGAAAGACAACTGCGTCACTGAAAGAGCGTAAATGTCAGCACTGTATTCCAATTAGAGAAGAAGTGCAGAAGGAGTGGCGCATAAAAAAAATCCTATAATGTACACAAGCTAAAAAAGTGACAGAAGCAAGGTCAAAGTGACAAAGCCCTGCCATTAGGAGTTGCCAACAGAAAGTAGGGCTTAATGAAACATCGCGCATCCTTGGTTAAATGCAATTCAAACAATCTGAAAAACAAACGTGCCTTCTTTTCCCAGTTAAAAAGAAGAACAAAAAGGCTCCCCCACACTGATAAAGTGAAAAATATTGTGACTAGTCTAATTATTTTGGCATGGAGCCACATTTGGCTTCATTCACTGGATAAACTGACAACATCAGCGTCATTAAATTACTCCAGACAACCACTCCGTACCATCATCCATAAACTGTTATTATGTAGCAGCAGTAAGGTTACAGATAGAGGAGAGAGTCGCAGCTAAGTCTCAGCCGTAACCCAATAAAAACTGTTCCCGCTCGCTATCCTCAGGGGGAGTTTTGTTCTATTTGGGGTGAATTCCCTTCATTCTATATTACCGGCTACGACTCGGGAATCATCTTTGACTACTGCAGAGGCATGGTGCATGCTGGATTGTACAGTGTCGCAGGGCTGCAGGGTCTGAGGCTGCAAATGTGTGGATGTTACTGCTGGAAGCATTTTTATGCTTCTAAAACATCAAGAGCAAAATCATGACTCAGGAGAATGTCATTTTCTGATGTTGGGGGAGTATACAGTAGTAGGCCTCAATTTTGCATTTAGCTGATTGAGTGGAGTGTTGTTTGTACGTAACCACTCTTTTGGGAGGAGAGAAAAAATAAATAAATAAAACACTCTGCATGCATGCGTCTCAAACAATGAGGGCATTATTTTTTGATAACACAAAGCTTTGGGAGTCTTAGACACTCAACACTTACTGTTATGTGCTTAACAACATGACTCAAATATCCGTGCATAAACGTTAAATGGCTTCAGAGTTTGGGGGCTATGAAGGATGTAGCCCAAGAGAAAAGGAACACTTAAAAAAAAAAAAAAGCTGGACGATATTTTAGAATAAGTGGAACTAAATCTATCCAGCAGATCAGGCATTATCTTTTGTTACAGGTAATGGTGTTAAGACCCAACAGGCTTTATTTATCAAAGCATATGAGTTTCCCCAAAACAAATCCAACTATCGATGTGTGTGCAGATTGAATGTATTCATTTTTATTATCGAATCAGTCAAATATCAAACTCTGGGCAATTATCTGTGGATCTGTGTATTAAAATACTTGAAATGATCCAACAACAGTTGCAAAACAAATCATTAAATGCTATGATATTGAAAACCAAAGGTCAAAACTGATGGGAAACATTTTTATAGGCTAGTTTTATCAGCCGGCAAACTGGCAGTGCACAGCAACATGGGAGTCGATTGAGAACTTTCAATCTCTCCCTCTCTCTCCCAAGCAGTAATTTCCAGCACATTCAGGCAGCATAAAGAAAATGCAAGAAACATAAGCAGCCCAACAGCGTGTGCAGGTTTCTCTGACGATAAAGAATAATGTTAGATTGAACGGTTAGCGCAATCATTCTGTAAAAGGGAGATTTCAGATAATCAGCATCAAAATTGTTCAGGTTGTATATAAGCTACAGTTTGGTGGCTAATCTGACTAAAAGGAAAAGCTCAGGAGGGCGCGACAAGGCAGAAAGACCCATTAAGGAATGAAGGGGTTATACAGAGTTGTCAGTCTAATCTATTTCAAAGTATCTGACTGAGACTCTGTATCAGTAATTGCTTATTCTGAAATGACCGACTCATTTTGGAGATAGGAAATCCTGACATCTCTTGTATCTACGACTTAAAAAAACAAGTTGCTTCCTCTCACAATTCAACGGACTCTCAGAGATGTGCAGATGTTAACTGTTCATCAAATCTGAGCACACAATAGTGTGGAGAAAAGGTCCGCCTTTGGGGAAAGATGCTAACCAGTTTGTAAAATATGTAATGAAAAAATAAATCAATGATTTCACCCTTCGTTCCCCCTTTCTAATACAAGTAACCTCGTTTAGCTAGGAGTGAGGTTAGATCACTCATAGCTATTGCACCCTGTTTGACACATATGCCAGATTTCTAAAGATAGGAATGTAACAAACAGTGAGGAAAATAATCACACACCATTCTGGAAGAAACAGTGAAAGAACAATTTCAGAACCCCCTCCAAAAAAACAAAAAAATCTCCAAATGATGGAGATTTGACATGTCTCCAACATACCAATACAAGTATCCTTGTGCCTGATAACGATACACAAGGGTACCTGTGTTATCCTGTATGTTATTGTAAATGCCAGACACCTGCAAAGTCTCAACAAAACTTCCATCAAACTCCATTAACTGCTGGTAATGCCATCTAAGATGTCTAGAAGGAACCCTCTGTCTGGTGACCTTTACTTAGTGTTTGACTGGCTGTTGACGTTTGCTCAAATCTATACTTTCTAGCAATTTAAAAGCACTTGTGCTTGATATTACCATGGCATTTTCAGCCACTTTATCGTTCCATTCAACCAGTGATCAAATGGAGAAATTTCTCTTACTCTTTTTCAAAAGATTTTTACCGTTTTATTTCTTACATTAATACTCCTGCATGTGTGCTCCATTTTCTTTCCACTAAAAGCCATACTCAAAACCTCACATCGAGTCTAATTCTAATGCAGCAATTTGTTTATTGTCCACTCAAGCAACAATCCAAACAAAACAGCAGGCCAAGTCTTAGCCATTTCAACTGCTAAGCAGGAACATGCTGCCTGTCAGTCGAGAAGGAGGCATAATTGTTACCAATCTGTCTTACTTTGCCAGTTCTGCACCACTGTGTCATGAAATGGGTAACCCTCCTCTGTTGTCATTGATTGTGCTCCAAAACATTCATGTCAAAATTAGAACACTGACAGCATTTTCATTAAGCATTTTATCTCTACTTCACCAGATGAGAATGTTTTAGAATTAATATCTACAGTTGTCCAAAAACAAACTTTTATCCTTGCAGCAAAACAATTTTAAGTGTGAATCCTGGATTGAGGTCTTTCTGTGTAAAGTTTAATGTTCTCTCTATGTACCCTAGCAAAGTTCCCCCCAAAAAATGGTAGTCAATTTAATTGGTAAATCAAAATTGCCCTTTTGCATGACTGAGTGTGTGTTGTGTGTCTGTGTTGAATTAGAACTAATAGTTTTGCTACAACATGCAAAGCACTTTTAAATTTAATTGTGTGAAATGTTTAATAATGTCCAATAATGTGCTTTTTTGTTTGTTTAGTAATAAATCCTATATACTTTTTGACATCTGTTAGAATAGCAGTGTTGGTTCAAAACCAATTATAAAACTGCAGCTTCTTTAGACAATGACATAACAAATGCTACTGTTTTCTCGGTTGTTTGTAATGTCTCTGATTATGCAAGTTCTGATGTGAACTAATGCACCATGCTGAGAGGGGGCTGTGAAAATATAAAAATAAAGTGTGGACTGGTAGTCCACTTGTAGCTGCAGCACCACACACTTAGTGAAAGCAATAAGAAACATGCTAGAATCAACTTTTCAACATTTGTTAAGAAGGACAAACACCACAAATAGAAATAAATATTCATCTCATATTTAGCTACTAGCACCACACATTCTTATTTAAAATCTGGATGCAAACTATTGTCTTTTTGTTACTGTTTGATAAGTCATATGCTGATAATGATCAGTCATAACATTGAAAACCTTTTGGGCTACATAGATGTCAAGACCTTTTGTATCTGTTTACATTTTATCACATTAAAACCAAGAAATTTTGAATTTATCTTTAAGTTTATCAAACAGAGCCACACAAAGAAAACAGATGCATAATTTATATATTCTCAATTAAAACCCTAAAAATGTGCCATGTCTGTGTTTACCCCCCTTTTACTCTGATACACCTAAATGAAATGTAATGGAAAAGTCACAGAACGAGTAAATAAAGTCTAAATGTGGGTACATGATGGACATGGACAGAAGAGATACTCAGGTAAGTAAGACCCAATTGTTTAAATAATATTTAGTTGGTACTAAGGAGCCTAAACCTTGCTAAAACATATCATTCCAGAACACTGCACCACCAGCAGCAGCCAAACGTATTTATTGAAGACAGGATGTATCCATGCTTTCATGTCATTTAAGCCTAATTCCTACTCTACCATCTGAATGTTTCAAGACTTGGACTAGGCAATATTGTTCCCCATTCTTTAGTTGACCAGTGTGAGCTGCAGTGTGCGTTTCCTGTTCTTGGTTGACAGGGTAGACACCCGGTGTCAACGTGTTTTGCGCTTAGTGCTACAGCCGCCTTTCTGGGACCATTTCTAACCGGTCAATAAGTAATCGCCTTTCCTCCTTACTCTGATGCCATGCTTGAATTAAAGCAAATTGTCTTCACGTCTAGGTGCCAAACTGCATTGACTGCCTGATGTGCCATTTGTGTGAAAAAGCAATTGAGCAGGTGTACCTAATAAAGTGGCCAGTGAATTAACACCTGCTCAAGCGACACGGCGTCCCGAGGGGAGAGCTGCAGAGAGACTAGACGAGTAGGCAGAGCTATACGGTGCAGCACTGGGATGAGCCAGTCTTATGTAAGAACAGCAAGGTGACTGCTCCATTTCATCTGTTAGCACTGCTAAACTCTACTTAAACCACAAGACGTAAAACACCCAAAAAAACACTCGAGATTTTATGGACGCAGAGTGACTCACACTAATACGAGTGTGAGTGGGTCTAACAACGAGCTACTCAAAGGCATACACCCAGCTTGTCCTACTACACATGTGAATAAAAAAATGGGAAAGAGGGGAGTTAGGGGGGATGAAGAGAAAACAAAGAAAAATGACGACTTCAACTCTCAAGTTAAAAATATCTCACATCTGAAGATATACCATTATGGTAACAGAGTGGGTGGGGGGGAGATAAAGAGAGATGAGAGCGAGTGAGGACACTTGTGTCCCATGTTTTCCTGCAGGCACACACCATTGGTCCACTAATCTGTCAGTCTGAGCACAATTAGTATAGTCATGAGAGGGAAGGGGAAGAGTTGTGGTGTTGGGAGACTAAAACGAACCAGAGGAGACGGGGAGTGGAGAGGGGCTTGGCAGGACCTGTCACAGTTCATCAGTGCACTGGTACATTGCATCTGGCCTGCATACTACTAAACACCACACACTCACACACGAACGCACGCACGCACGCACGGACACACACATATAAATGGACTTGCTTGCGGAATAAACCGTCTAACAGAGCACACACACATCCAACCAAAAACAACTGGCACAAGAAATCCCTGGAGACATCCAAATAAATCTGCATATATTCATAAACAGTACATTAACTAAATTCTCACATTTTTAATTCTCTAAGCAGTTTTATTTAAATTTTTTTGTTTCACCCATTTATTAGCTAGAACGCACACAACTGAAATGTCTTTATAAACACAGAAACTGTACAGCTTGTCTGTTGAGCCCATCTTTGTGTATGGTCTGACGCCAATTTTCAAGATGTTTCCTGACAAAGCCTAACCAAGCTTAAACAGCCACGTCTGTGTGTGTCTGTGTGCATGTGTGTGAAAACTGCGCTTCAAACCGTAACAATGTCTTTACGTCCATCTGCTGCACTGAAAGGAAGAAACTGCCTCGCTCATGACAATGTTAGCCAACATGATGTCGATGCGTGTAGCGCCTCTGGCTGAAAGATACCTGCTGTGACCTCCTCTTGTCTTGACCTTAAGATGAGAGTCACCCCTACGGCTGAAAAGCCAACAAAAATACAGCTATTACAACCTGACACTCACTAAGCCCAACCCTCAGCTTCCGGCTAAACACGCTATGCATTTCGTCTCTCTGCAGATACTTGGAGATGATTTGGAGATGCTTTACAATTATTTTATTGACTATCAAAACCACTCATGCAGCTGTAATAAAAGGACGATTACACTGTCCACCATGGCCTCCAGTAACTGAAGGAGAAACATTACATCTGCATCTGTAAAGGTGAGCGGACAGGGCATGAAATTAAGCTCATATCCAGCAACACCTTACTTAATTTAGTGGCCAGGCACAGACTCCAATGCGAAATGACACCGGACAGAAAACTTCCTTTTGCTTGAATGCAAAAAAGGATGCTCTGTAAAGTTGCCAACATTTTGTCATGTTAAAACCTCAAACTTCAATGTTTGTATTTGAATTTGCTGTTTTCCTACAGCAAATTGTACTGTATTTTATCTGGGGTGTCAAGAGTAGAGGAGGACTGGATGGAACAGCCTGTCAAGCTTTACAGATTAAAACGAGAACGTTACTATGTACCCATTTTACTTCTGCACTGCAATGATGTGTTGCTTTGTAGTAATCCAATAAAGAAAATAATAGCTGTGACATAAAACGTACCAAAAAATGTTAAATGGTATGAAAACTTTTGCAATGCACTGTATTTTGCTCGGTTAAAAGAAATTTCAGGAAAGCTCCAGTTAAAAGGTCTCATCTACAAACCTATCATAACTCTGCACTGCTGCCATAGCGACAACACTCAAAGCTGAGCCAACAGCAGTACAGACAGGCAGGGAGCTCTTTAGCTCAGACAAAAATAACTAGCTAACAAACAACACCAGCAGTAGCACCATGTACAACCCTTGTTAAAAAAAATATCACTAAAGGCTGCAACATTTTATGCACAATGTAAGATCTAAAAAGGGAACACACATCTGCAGTCATAACAGTGACTAAATCGGAATAAATTCACATGTAAACAAAGAACTGCAAAGTATTCCAATATGCATCTGTTTGCTTTATAGCTATTTAATCAGATAAAAATGCAATCAGGTGCCTTAATGACAGTCTGCATATTTAGAAATTGCATTTTCATTGCAGGATTAGTCTTATTTATATCCGTGCAGCAGTCTAATGAAACAAAGCTACACGAATAAATATGCATGAGGTGAAATAATAGCAGAACACAAGTGTTCCAATGTCACAGCAATACAATACACACATCAGATTCACATCTGGGCTCCCCTCTCCGGAGCTCCCTGTAACATACGACTGTGTAATGAAGCACAAAACACATACTGCTGAAGCATCTGGCGCAGGAGAAGACGGAGTGACAGACAGCACAAAGTAACACTTTAGAGTAACACTGAGAACAGAAAAAAATGGAACATAACATACAAAAGGGGAAAAAATTGAAGAAAATGGAAAATTAAATCTGGAAAGGTAGAAAATTAGAATTAAAAATTAAAACTAGGACAGAAGAGTTATGAGGACAAGCGGGGAGCTCGGATGAATAAGAGAGAAAGACTAAACAGGGAGAATTTTATTTTATTTTTTTCCCCAAAAGCTTGTCACAAACACAGAGAGATAAAGAATTAACACAGAAAAGGGGCAGTGGTGCAGGTCAACATCCTAACCACAGTGTGCATGCCCTGGGGAGAAAGGATGGGAGAAAGTGACAGTGAAGAAGAGAGAAGAGAAAAACAGATGAAAGGCAAGGGAAGATACAAAGCAGCATCTTAATGATCAGAGGCACCAACAATGGCAGTGAAGAAAGCGAGAAAGGAGTAGTAATGAGGGCAGGGAATAAAAACCAAAAGGGCAACAATAAAAAAAAAACTGGAGGGAATAAACAATGAAAAGGAAACAACATAGAATAGGAGGAGAAACTTAGAAACAATTAAAATACACACACACAAAACAAAAAGAGTTCTGATTGATGTTGTGCAACCTGACTTTTACAACAGGAGCGGCAGAAACAAGAAGCATGACTTTCTCATTAATTAATACCACACTAAACATAGCATCAACTGATTTAAATATGCATAACATTTGCACCTTTTTTCCAGGTGCCATTGATCGCTTTCTAAGTAAACATGCTGCTAATGAAGTCTCCAAGACGAACAGGGATTCAAAGATTTTACTCTAAAATCTTGACAGAAGCTCAGTTCGAAGGGGAAATAATACAAAAAAAATAAATAAATAGACAGATGATCAAGAGACATCCCACACAGTAGACATCTGTGTCTCGGCATCACTGCATAGACGCAGCTTTTTCCATCTGTGTCAATAAATATGCATTCCCCAGCATCACATGGTCAGTGGTATGAGCCCGTGTACGAGTGTTTTCACAGTCCAGAGCGGATTCGAAGAAAAGATGTAGAGTGTGGTAGAGAAAAAAAAATAGGGGAGGAAAAAAAAAAATCGATTAGCCTCACTCTCTGCAGTGCTGCAACCACTGGGTGTGTGCAAGTGTTTTACTGTGTTTGCATGTGTCCCAACTTAGGGCGCCACCAAGTGGTCAAAATTAATATCACTTATTTGAGATGGAGAATCCCCATGTGAAAGAAAGGCGGAATCAAGAGACAAGCGGCTCTGAATGAAGGTATTATTGAATGTCTATTAAAAACTGGAAAACACCAAGTTAGTGTGTAAAGGTGATCATATGTACATTCCGACAGGTTTCTCTGTACCTCTCCTTCGTTCCTCGGGGGGCGAATGCTGGACAGGTGGATGGTTTTGTATTCTCCAGAGTTGAGCTTGACCACCAGGGCGTCAGCATTGACCACCTGCATCACCTGCAATGACAAAAGGCAATACCTGTCAAAACAAGCTCAGGATGCAGTATTAGCAGCCAAATCTGAGAAGCACTAATAAGAACCTAAGAAAGTATTTTTAAAAACCTGCTTCATCTCAAATACATTTACACATTCTTTGGGGTCATCACAGCCCTGCACTGAAGAAAAGTAGAGGAGAGCCAACACAAGCAGTGCATTTTGCTGAGTGAGTGAGCGAGCAGATAGTCTGAAAGAAAAATGGGAAGTGAAGGAGCACGAATAGGATAAATGGAGAGGAAGAGATTCAGTCAAAAGTAGGAGGAAGACAACAGTGTTGCTAGATCGTGAGCAGAAGGCACTGAAAGTGAGTTAAGATAGAGTGAAGTCCTGACTGACTAAGTGAGCTAAGGCCTCCCAGCAGGGCAGCGAGGTTTAGAGGACAGGACGAGGACGTTCGCCTATCTAGGGGATTGGAAGCAGGGAGGGTTGATGAGGAGACAGAGTGGAAGAGGAAAAAAGGCTTAAAAAGAAACAAGCATCCTCTGGAAGATGGACAAGCTTAGAGATGTTTGCAAAAGTAACCATGGTGCCTTACAAAAGTATTCATATAGTCTTTGGACTTATTCACATTTTGTTGGATTACAACCTCAAATTTACCCATTTTACAGGGATTTATGCTTAACTAGAAAAAAAAAATCAGAGTGGACAGGAACATGTTTATCACTTTACAGAAAGATTGGGTTTCAACTTTTTTATTTATCTATATTTTTTACAAATTATCTGAAAAGTGTGGCATGTCATATCCACAAAGATTCAATTACAGCTCTTGTCTTTAGAGGTATGTCTAAACCAACTTTGCCCATCTAAAGACTAAACTTTGATCCGGTTCTTCCTTGCAGAAGAGTTTAAGCTCTGTCAAATTAAACAAAAACGAAAGTTTTGGGTCTCATCTCAGATTTTTTTTTTTTTTTTTAAATTGGATTTTGGTCTGGACTGCTAATAAATCTCACACACAAACTTATTGACATACCAAACCTGGCATGTCCAGCTCCAGTCCTTAAAGGTCACGCAGGCTTTAGATGTGGCCTTGCTCAAAGCTGACTCAAACGACTGAAAGGCCATATCACTGTGTCAAACTTAGCTCTACAGAGGCTGGATGAGAAATCATAGATTTAATTTAGCCGTTTTAAATCTTAAAAGGGCAACTTTTAAGACTTGCAGATAAGCAGCTCTAACGACTGCACTGGTCTAAACCGTTCTGCTCCAACTCTGGTTGTTGTCTGACCCAGTCTGAAATCTCCTTTCTCAATTTATGTTGTTTGTTCAGTAAAGGTCGCAAAGAAACCACTGAGGCCGTTACAGAACAGCTCAGGTGGACCCTGGGTATTAGTTAGGTCATTTGCAGGGACAATAGACTGCATTCCATTACAGTAAGCCTCAACAGGGAATCAGAAATAGGTTCACTTAACAAATGCTATAAACCAGGGTATCTACAGATTTCAGCAAATCAAATCTAAGGGGTTTTCAGTGCCACCTTGAATAAAATGTAAGAGCAAAAAACCTATAAATACAGGGGATGATTGGGGGATCTTGCTGAATTACAAGCAATGCAAATAATAATAATAATAATAATAATAATAATAAAAATAGTGCCAAGTTTAAAGGTTTTATTTTGCACAGATTGCATTTAGTATTTAACAACTTGGCAAATGCAAAAAAGCTATCTAGCTAGTTAGCAATAATATATTAGCAGCTAGTCAGGGGAAGAAGAAAGAAGCCTGAGCGCAACTCAAACTTTTGACAGAATATACCTTTGAGTAATGTATTGATATTTTTTTTAATTTAATACATTTTAAGGCCTTCATTTTAACTATATGAATGCAAGACTTAAGAAAATGCAGACACCCTATAAGCTATGTTGGGGGTAAGAAAAAAAGATTTTCAACTCACTCTATAAATGAGCTTTTTCATGTAACAAGACAGATTGGGGATGCAATGTGATTGAGATGGTAACAGCATCCAAACCCTGAGCCTTTAAGTAGGCCACTTGCTGGAGACCGAGAAATCAATCGCTCTACACATGTTGCCACCCACTCCTCCTTTAAATGGTCTCACTCATCATCAGCCAAACTACAGCTCAAGAGTAGGTTGCGCTCAGGTTAAAGTCCGCAAATTGAAAGATGCAGCTTTGAGCCATGCGTCGACTGGAGTTCGGGCCATGTGGTTGGTTGTGTGTGTGTGTGTGTGGCTGTGGTAGTAATGCTAAATTAAAAAGACTATGTTTGAAGGAGAAAAAAAATTAAGCTTCCTCAACACAAATTTCAGACACGGATTCAGGTGTGTCAGGCTCATCAAGAAATTCATTATTCTGCAGAAGCAAATAAGACCGCCTTTGCATTTGCCATCAGAGAACAGAAATTATAGCAACCCACATGCTAAATAGGCTGCCCACAACAGCAGCCAAAATACATCATACACTAATCACTGAGCTGAGTGGGAGAGATCCAGAGACACAGGAAGCAGAAGGGAGAGAGATTGGGAAGGGGGAGAGGAGGTGCAATGAGTAAATGCAAGGGTTGGGGGGTTGGCAGCAGGGGTGGGGGGTCCATGCAATCACACAGCGACACACACACACACCAGCCTCACACTGTAACAAGGTCATTTTGAGGCCTGCCCAAGCAAGCAAAGTGCAAGAGAGAGAATGTGGCAGGAACAGAATAAAAACGGTTTAGCTTTTACTGGCTAATTATCGGTCCAAGAGAACGAGATGAGAGACTCGAAATAGGAAGCTGCTGGGGTGTACCGGGGGGAGGAGAGTTGGGGGGAATGGACAAATCAACACGCACGGGAAGACTGAGCGAGCCAGGGAGACGGAGTGTAATCTCAGTGCAAATATCACAGGCACAGAGACAGAGGAAAAGATGGTGAATAGATAGGAAAATGGAGCAGAAAGTTGTTGCCATGAGGGCCGAGAAGACAAATAGGCTGGCAGCATGACTCACTTGTCTAATCTGATGCTAGAGGTGGAGATCTACTGCCACCCTCTGCCAGAGGAAGACATGACAACTGCAGCAGGCAGGATCAGTCACTGCGCAGGAGGGATCTTGGCGACTGTCAGGGAAATGTGTTGGTTGACACCTGAATCTATTAGGTTAGTTTTTACTCCGGGGGAAGTAAAGGCCTAGACAGGACTCGCTCATTACTCAAGTCTTATCACCTTATCTGAAAGAAACAACTATGCTTTGAGTTTCTGTGTTGCTGCCAGTGGACATGGTTTTGTCAGCCCGATTACAGGGCTGCACATCAACTTGGATTGTTTCTAAGGGCGTGATGAGGACTTCAGCGTAGTCGCTGGGCAGAGGGGAACAAAAGAGTGGCTGACAAAACTGTGGGTAAATTACTCTGGAGAGGGAAAAAACAAAACTCTATATAATGCTTGAAAACCTGCTTTTCCTAGAATTTCTTTAAAGAGGCAGCTATAAACCCCATTAAACCAGGTACATCCACCCTAAGTCACGTCCTGAATAAAACAAATCATCAAAAGGTTCTGAGACCAAGTTCACAGGTGGACCTGGACTTTTGTTTGGCTATCTGGCTTTATGAATACCTTGGAATATTTGTAAATTGATCAGGCATTCAATATGGAACATACAAACATGGAACGAAGCAAACAAGGAGGAAAGAAATGGATGGATTTATGGTCAAAAGGGTTAATAGAGGGATAAATGGATGCAGTGATGCAAGAACAGATGGATACATCTATAAAAGGGACTGATGGGTAAAGTGATGGATAATTCAATGGATGAATAGATGAACAGAAGGTGGAAAGCTTAGAGAATAGAGCAGATACAAGAGAAATGTAACAATTTTCTTACTTATCGAGATCTGTATAACTTTAATCCAATTCAATGTTGTATAAGAGCTCAGTGGGACAACGTTCTTATTTATATAGAACACAATTTAATTCACCTTAAACAAGTGCAAGCTGGCCAAACCAGGCCTGAAAAATCACTAATATAATATATGGTTAAACCTCTAAAAGCAAAATGAATGTTGGTTTTTCAATACATTTTGCTGTAAATTGTGATAAAACTGGATTAAATTGATCCATACAACAACTCAGCTTCTGCCTTCCGTGAATGTGACACAGATGTCATAGTCATAGTTGGTGTTAAATTGCAGAACAGAGTGCAGCTAATAAACTCAACAAAAGTAGTTGAGTTTGCACTCTACTTTTGTTGAGTGCATCACGTTCAATTCAATTCAGCCTATTCATAGCACATCATCTCAAGTCTACCGACAAATTACAAGTAATCCAAATGGATCCTAGTCATCAAAGAAAAAACATTTAAGTTCAGTTTAGTAAAGTTTTATTTTATTTCACATTTGTTCCTCAGTGGGCTGTGGTTTTACTCTGGCTGGGGCTTTGCTGAGATCACCACTTGGATTCTGGATAAGTAAGCAACAAAAAAACACATGGAGGCCGGTGATGGAGAGGGCAGAACAGACTGGAACGGACAGTTAACTACATGTCCGACTGGAACCTCCAAACATTTTTTTTTTTTTTTTTTTTTTTTTTTTTTTTTTTTTTTTTTTGGGTGGTTGTTTTTTGGGGGGCGTTTGGGGGGGGGTTTACCCAACACGTTGGGGGGAGGGGTGGGGGGGGGGGGGG
>CAEFZX010004156.1:0-54825 GCA_903066825.1 Alfaro cultratus | reverse complement strand
GGAGGCCTTAAATCGTCTCCATGACACATTTTAAAAGTAAAAATAGACGAGAAAATCCATGGAAGTGACTTGAGTATTTCAGAAAAGGCCCCAAAGTAAAAAGAAAAAAAAGCAACTTGTATCAATAGAGTTGGACAATAGATCAATAAATAGATAATTAGAATATTCAACATTATTCACTGAACCAAAACAGGAAGAGGAAAAGCTTCACTTGATCTCTCACAGCCAGATAAGCTATAATAAACTATAGCGCCCCCTGAAGGACACAGCAGACTAGTTCTATTTCAATATATTTGCAAAAACACGCTGGTCTATTTTATTTACAATCACAATGATAACAGATGTCAATTTAAAACTTTCTAATAACCTTTAAAGATCTGCTGTGAAAATGTCTTCAAACATTCTTAATTATTTGATGCAGAAAAACTACAAGGACCAAGAAAAAATAATCAGAATGTTACAAGAATTAGATTGAATGAGTGAAGTCGTAATCTGGGAATAAACTCAAAATGCAAAAATAAAGTCGCAGAAAAAAAGTTGTAATATGAATTTATTCTCGTTTGTATTTTCTGTCTTATTGTGGTCGCCATAGGCGTCAGTCTGTGGTGCGTTTGTGTCCCAGAGATATAAATCGGAAGTCGCACCTCGTGAATCGCCGAAGGCGTCCGGCGCTTTCATCCTGAGCAGCTTGTGAGAGCGACGGCCTTCCTGTTTGCTGTACGACAGCCCCAGCAGATCCACGTCGTTGCTCGACTCAAACTCCACAAACACCTGGAGACACAAACCCATGAGTCCAGCTGGAGCTCAGCGGGATGCAGGACACGGTCCAGGTGTGTCGATACCTTGTTGAGAAGCGGCAGGAAGTTTTTCACCGCAAAGTCGTTGATGAGAAACTCTCTGAGCTCCTGGGTTTCACTTTGAGAGACGTCATGGAAGAAGACGGTTCTGGAACCGTCGTCTGTGACGTTCTGGTTGGAGGAAAGCAGCAAACATTTCAACCAGATGAACAATCCACACTGTCAGGAATGTTACATAAAAACAGCCGATTTAAATGGCATCTGATTGATTTGATATGATCAATCAGATACTCTGGAGGCCTTAAATCGTCTCCATGACACATTTTAAAAGTAAAAATAGACGAGAAAATCCATGGAAGTGACTTGAGTATTTCAGAAAAGGCCCCAAAGTAAAAAGAAAAAAAAGCAACTTGTATCAATAGAGTTGGACAATAGATCAATAAATAGATAATTAGAATATTCAACATTATTCACTGAACCAAAACAGGAAGAGGAAAAGCTTCACTTGATCTCTCACAGCCAGATAAGAAATGTTGGTGAAATCAACGGACTCACTTTTTGGTTGCCTAGCAACGACTTGTAGAGTAACTCCTGGTTACCTAGCAACAACATGTCAAGTAACTGGCGCAGCAGCAGTTTAATGTTTTACTCATAAATGGTTAAAACTAATAAAAGTAGTTTGGCAATATTTTAGTTAACTTTAAAAAACTGATCAATAATTATTGATATGAACAACCATTATATTGTGATGCGTTTGTCCAGCCTGTGAACTAAGAACGTAATCTTGATGTTTCACAGAAATAATCTGAGATGTTAAAAATAAAATCTCAGATTTAAGATTTATTCCTTACTTAAATATATTTTGCTATTTTTCATGTGAGTTTTCATAAAACTGCTACTTTATTCTCCTAATATAATGTCTGAATTCTTGTAATATTATGATTTTACTTAATTCTAAAAATAATCAAAGGTTAAAATGTTACATTATGTAGTTAAACTCCACATAAAAGGAAGCGTTTTAACAGAAGATAAGATTGTATCCTTGATCTGCAAACATCACTGGAATCTCAAGAGTTTCTGCTTTCCAACGACGTATAAAATTTAAATTTACAAAGAATAACGCTGACGGGTTAAAGTAGAGTCTGTGGCTGTGTGTTCACTTACAGAGTGAATCCGTTTCATCAGAGCAGAATAAAACTGGAACTGGAACGAGAGCAGATAAAATGAACAGACACTTTAATAGCAACTAATTATAAACAATAAAACTGAAATGAGAAGAAACAAAAATAACTTCTTCTTTAGTTAATGTTGCAGGTGAGTAGATTTAAAAAAGAAAAATGGTCGCCAACAGTTAAATCTAAAGGTTAAAAACTAAATAACTAAATGTTGGTCATTTAGTTTCAGTAAACAACAGAAACACTGAATATACAAACTAATCAGTTAAATTCAGTGATTTTAACTCAGAAGTCTTTGAAACGTTGGAGTTATTTGTTAGTATAAACTAGAAACATTTCTAGCATGCTAACAGGAGTTAGCATGCTAACTCCTGTTAGCATGCTAGCCTCTTGACGTTAATTTATATAAATATTCTAAACATGAACAAGATGATCTGATGCTTACAGGCGTCATTGGGAAGCTGCCACCAACAGGTCTGATGCGGATCTGCTGCCCCCTAAAGGCGACGCCGTCCCACGTCTCTGTCAAGAGGTTTCGTAGATCTTCGCCGCTCGGCATGATGCCCAAAGCCTGATGGGAAAGTTAAACGACAACATCAGGATTTATAAACCTGCAGAAGCACAAAAGATTTGCTCCTTTTCAAATTCAACTGATCTCAATGTTTTTGTCGACATTAAAATTTGTTTAATAATCGAAACATTTTCAGGGTTTGAAAACTTTTCCCACAGTAAAATTCAAGCACTTTAAAAGCAAGTTTCCAAACTTTTCCAGCACTACACTTTGGAGATCAAAACAATATAAAACATTAACTAAAAAAAGACGGTTTATGACGTTATTTATTACTGTTATTAATTATATTTTGTGATGTATTCTGCTTTCAATAGCAGGGACAACATCAACTAAAATGTAACAAAATTGTATGTTTTGACATGTATCTCACTCCGTACACGTAAAAAATACAAGATGATCAATAAGTCACTGAGCCATTAGGAATAATAAATATTCATTACATTGAAACAATCAAGGGGTAAATGATCTTCCTAATCAAACTAAATGCTTAAATATACAAAAAAAGTTACAAAACAAATCTCTAATTTCACGCCATGTTTCCCGGCTTTTTGTAAATATAAAACATTTTTAGCTGATCAAAAAAAGACATTTAGTCTGATTTAATGGAGGGAAAAATGTCTTTTTGTCAGGTGGATGAAAATATCTGGTTTCAGTTGTAAATAATGTTTTCCTAACATTTGACTGAACTCAATTACAAAACTGTGCAGTTTGAATATCAAGCATCTCAACAAATTCTGCATTTAAATGTGAAAAAATCAAAAATATAAGAAAACGACGAGGTTGGTTGTAAATCTGGAGCTCACCAGGCCGGACTGAGGAAGGCAGTAAATGGTGTCGACTTTGCGTTTGAACCCAAACGGAGCGAGCTGCTCGGTCAGCTCCTCCTCCTTGTAGCTGTCTGGGAGGTTGCTGATCAGAAACACCTCAGGAAACTAAAGAAGAAGAAAACAGTTGGGATCAAACAAAGTCTATTAAACTGTGTGAAAAATTGAGGCGACTCACTTCTGTCGTCGATTTTATTTCTTCGTTTGTAAAACACTCTGAAAAGAGAACAAGAGTTAAAGCTGGAGGTTGTGATTCAGAAGCAACAACAGCAACTCGGAGTTTCTTACTGAAAGTTTCTTCCAGCAGCAGCGACTTCAGCTGATCTCCGACCGTCAGGGAGGTTTCCGGGTCCAGGTGATAATCGTCACCTGGATCCACTTCTGCCGGTTCCGACTCCAGCTTCACCTCCGAGTCTGAGAGAGGCGACATTTAACGAGTCTGATCAGGAATACCTTCTATCCAACATGTTACAGTTCTATGAAGCTTTAGAGAAATTACTGAATAATTAGAACTACAAACAGTAAAATCCACCATCTCCTCCACCAGATTATCCTTGGTTAGTTATTTGTTTACAATGTTTAAATTTGTTTTTCTGAGCTAAAACAGAAAATCAAGACACATCCAGGGATTTATACCAGCAACATGAAGTTACCAAAAGTGACCATAAAGTTATTTAAATTATTCCTTTTCCTACATTTTCCCACAAATAATTGGTTCTCCACTCAGTAAGTTTTCCACAATATCTTAGCATCAAAACCAAACGTATAAAAATATAAACATTTTGTGGTTAAATTTGCATAAATCAAGAAGTTCAACTGAAAACAGACAGTTGATCTTTGCACCATTTTAGATATAAAGATTCAATATTAATCATTAAAATAATCCTTCTGAGGCTTGTTTCATTAACTTCAGTAACTGAAAACAATTTATATTTACAATCACATGAATTTTAGTGTAAATTTAGACACAATCAAACTAATAGCTGAAGACATTAATTAATTAATTACTTGTTTTTAAATAAAATTGACTGTTTTAGGTATTAATATTGCTATTATTAATGTAAGTGATATTTACCGATATTATACATATTCCACTACTGTTGCAACAACAAACAAAAAACAAACAGATAAAAATAAATATCAGTCCAGGTTTATTTATCAAACCAATACGTTAAAAAATGACTAATACCAACGATGGAGCCGATATGTTGTGCATCCTGCAGTGTTTAAAAGAAATATGAGTGTAGAAAGTAAAATATTTACCTTCTTCTGCATCCTGACGTTCTTCCTGTGCAGGAACGTCTTCCTGATCGTTTTTAGGTTTTACGGCATCGGCAGCATCAGGCGCCTCATCCGACTCTTTGTTAGCTGCTGCAGGTTTTCTGGTTTTAATTCCTGATCCGTCTCCCTCCGTTTTGTGTTTCTTTGCAGCTGGAGACGTTTCTGCTTTAGCCGCGTCGTCTCCAGGCCAACTGGTGAAAGGTTAAAGTTCAACGAGAAGAAACGGAAAGAATCGCAACTGAACTGATGACGTGGAGGATTATTAAAATACAACTCACGATTTCTTCTGTTGTTTAGCAGAAGTGGAGCCAGGAGGAACGAAAACACAGTCCTGTAAATACATAACTGTTAGCACAACATTTCAAAAATAAATTCAGTTTTTCTTCACTTGGATGCTGGTATTTGTGGCGTTTCTTCCAAACATGAACATTTTCAGCGCTTCGTGAAGAATGAATTAAAAAATGGTGAATTTTTCACACACATCAGTGACGACGGTGATGGTGTCTCCTTTAAAGTCGAAGCGCTCCATGCTGCGAAGAACCTCTGCATCATCTTCGTCCTGGAAAATGACGGTAGCCTGCATGTGCACAACAAACACAAATACACATTTCAGGACGTTTTTCCCTCTAGTTGCTTGTTATGGTACAGTTGAAACATTTTGTTTAATTCTTCAAAAATCTGTTTTCATGTTTTTTGATTAACCATATGGCCATCATCTGTTCAGGCCATTATGGTTTATTTGTAAACCATAAGTTCTATCAATTTAGTTTTTTCTTTAAGCAGTTTAGTTTGGAACCAAAATCTGTAATAAAGTTTTATATTTGGAATTAAAATTACTTTGGTAACTTTTAGATCCTCTCATTAATTTAAAAGACATGTCCGCCACCAGGGGGCGTGGCAGAGATGTCTGCTATTTGTCAGCAGAAGGCTTCTTAAAATTATTATTTGACCATTTTTAAATGTTTTATTAAGCCGTACCTCCTGTCTGGATCTATACAGCACAATTGACTCGACTTTCCCAAACGACTCCATGGCGTTCCACACGTCGTTGTACGAGTGATTGCTGAAAATCCCTCTGAGCATCACCGTGTTCGGGTCGTCCTACCGAGCACACAGAAACTAAATATTTGTAGAGACTCAGGGCAGACATTTAGTTTTGTGTCATAAGGAACCGCACTCTGGATTTTCTTTCAGATGTTTGAATGTTTTTGTATGCAGAAGATACGTACATTAACGAGTAAAACTGATTGGAAAAACAAAGAGAAAAGAGGGCATATACACAGAGACCTTAATATTATGAAAAAAAAAATTGAAGACTTGTATTGATGACCTGATGATGTGATCGGTATCAACTGATTTGAATTTTCTTTATTTGCATTACTTGCCTCGGTTTCCCTAGGACCAGGCCTTGTAACAAAAAATGATGGCGATGTCGTCTTCCGCTTTTTGAGTTCAGCCAGTAAGGCAGGGGTCATAGATTTTACCACCGCCTCCAAGTCCGATTGCTTTGTCAGAGACTGGACGCCTGGAAAAGGATCAACAGAATCACTGGGTTGGTACGTTCTTTTTGTTTCAAACAATCAATCAGTGGGTTAGATGTTACCCACTGATTAAAGACAAAAAAACAAAACAAACTGTAAAAACGTGGCACAAAACTACACAGGCATTTCATCGACATAACTTTACATGCTAATAATATCAGTTGTGTCATAAAACAAGATAAACCAATAACCGTATGACGTGAGTAACTTTATAATACAAGACACTCTTATATCCTTATATTCTTATATTTCTAACCCAATATAACCTGATATGCTAATAATATGAATCTCTTTCCAAAACAAAATAATCCTTAATGCTGATGATGTGAGTCTCTTTCCAAAACAAAATAACTCTATATGCAGATGATGTGAGTCTCTTCCTAACAAAAGATAATCTTACATACCAACAGTGAGTTTCTTCTTCTACCAGATATCCTATTAGGTTGATGATGTTTCTCTGTTTCTGTTAAGTGTTCCTAATTCAAAAAAGATTAGATTTATTCAATTCCTTTTTTTGGCACTAGTAGCTTTTATTCAGAGCATGTACACAGGAAGCGGGTAGAGCAAGAAGGGGCAGAAGACAAGCAGCAAAGATCCCAAGGTAAGAAATTGAACCCTGAGCGGTTGAGTCAAGGACCAACAGCCTCAGCCCACAAATGCTTCCTTCACCCCAACTCCACACACTAAAGACATTTAATGGTTTGGTGAGGTCTGGGAAACTAAATCAGGCCTGATGGAGAATATATTTAGGCTTGTTTTCACTTTGAAATTGAAGTAACCGTTTTTTTAAAAACTGTCAATTCTAAAATATTTATCAAACCTGATGCTTCCAGCAGTCTCTTCGCCAGTCTCTCTGCACTAGTCGACCTCCTCCGTTCAGGTGTCGATCTTTCCGACGACGATTGTCTCTCTCGTCTCTTTCTCTGTTCTCTCTCGCGGCTCCTCGATCGTGAATGGTAATGGTGGGTTGAGCGGGACTTGTACCGAGGACTTGGGGAACGAGACTGGGACCTAATCAAAGATTATATTAAAGAAACTTGAAGTGTTTTATGGAAACTTTTTGAGAACTTTTAGAATGCTTTCAGAAAAACGCAGCGGCTTTAAACTTTCTAAATCTAAGTACCTGTTACTCCAGTGTGTCTTCTTACTCTTGGAGTCATGGTGACGTTGAGGGCTACGCGAGCGGGAACGGGAGCTGCTGCTGTCCTTTCTTCCCTTCTTGCGGCTGCGTTGTGGGCTGCGTGAGCAAGAACGCGAGCGGCGGTGGAAGCTGTGGGAACGAGAACGACTCCTTTGCTGGGTTGTGGGTCTTTTATCTGAGACTCTACAAAGGCAGCAACAAGAGAAAATAACAGAAAATAACTTGTAAACATTGCTTGTTCTCAGTTTAAATGGATGTGGTTTCATTTGGAAGATATATACATATATTACCTCCGGTCTTGTATCTCACCATCCCAGTCTGGATATCTGTAGCAATAAAACAAGAGGAAACGGGTCACAATTAGGCAAAAGAAGGATATCTGCACAAGTTTTAAAAATGTACAACAAAAACAAAATACACAGCTTTTTGATGCCTTGTTCCACTTAAGAAACTCAAAGTCAAACTTCCTCCATCAAGTATATTCAAGCTAACTTTGCTCCACTACTAATTAAATAGTAGTTTTTCTCAATGACAACCAAAATATCACTGAAAAGTATCAAAATTTCAGACAGACATGCCTGTATCTTGAAAAGACAGTTGCAGGGAAAATATTTTTCTATATTTTGTTCTCTTCGGGCATGAAAAAAATGTGAAGTTGATATAAAAGGTGACAACATGTTACACAAACAGAGGGTTCTCTAAACCTCACAGATAAAAGTCAACAAACATTAATCATTAATCAATATTTCTCTATTTAAATCATCCTAAAGTTTCCACAGCACAGCCCAGTGCTGACCTGGACAGAAAATACACCAGGTTTTAAGTCTACTGGACAGTAGCTACATATCCATGTGTCACAGAATAAAAGGCATTTAATACAACGATAAGTTTATCAGATGGCTTAGATACCACACCCCCAATAACTTTAGTTTTAAAAGATTAAATCTGCTTCAAACTGTTTAAAGATTGGAGCAGTGGTGGGCACTGCTAGCTAAAAGGTTAAAGCACTGCAAAGCGCTAACCTGTATTTAGCAGAAGCTAATGCTAAAGACCCAACTTGAATTCAAAATCTATCTGTCCTAGAAAGACTACAACCCTTGAGCACAAATTCAATTTTTACATTATGACTTTTAGGCTCTATTTTGTCTTTAGACATTATATTTAGGTATTTTTGTAGGTTGTTCTTTACTGTTCATGTTTTATTTTGTTTCCGTTTCATGTTTAAAATAGTTATTGGTAAAACAAAGTGAGAGAACGACGAGAGGAAACCGAACTACTGCGTAAACATTCCTCACCCACTTCAAAATAAGAGCATGAATGTAAACATCTAGCTACTTGAAGACTAACTAAAAACACAAATGTTGAACTTTATTCAACTGAAACATTACAAAACAGCCAAGTAAATTAGTGCTTCAGACTTTGTCCAGAAAAATGTATTTAGGGGGAGTCTAAGCATTTTCATACTTAGCAAGAGCGCTAAGTGTGAAAATTAGCTTTGTTGTTAATGCAGTGGAAGTAGAACCACAAGGTAACAAACACACTGCTGTTAATCAGCTGAACTCCATGACATGAAACACAAAACATACCAACAACTCAATCAACTTCCTGGTTGGGTTATAACTTTTATAGAGCCTGGTTATAAATCAGCGTTACACATTTATACGCTGGACAGGCAGCAAATCAGACATTAACTCTACATTTACCAAGATCCTCTTCTTTAGAGAGGCTGGTTACCATGCATCCAATACTCAAGCTATAAGTAGAAAACTCGTGACCATTTGAAATAAATCGACATCAGAGATGATAAAGAAAACGTATATTGAGAGAAAAATACTGACTGTCTGCGAAGGAGCCTGCGGTTCTCATGGTGAACGGTGGAGTCGTGGTGGAAAAGCCAATGCTGGTTGTCAAAACAAAGAAAAGTTAGGAAGGAGTTTCACAACCAACAAGCTTTTAAAAGTGCTAAAATGTTTTTTTTTCCCCCTCCCAACACCAAACCCAAGAGACATATTTTATTAAACTTTGAAGATGTTGACTTCTACTGTTATTACCGCATTGTTTCCCACTGTTTACAGTTTTAATAAATATCTAAATAAGTAGGCATTGTGTAAACAGTTCATTAAAAATTACACCCGACAAATTGGCTTAATAATTAAGAAATCTTTATAATTAAAACCAGGAAACACAGAAGTCACACAGCAGATAAAAACAATCTTCTTGGGCTCTGGTCAGGTCTGACGTTGCCATCCTCAGTTCTGTGTCATCTCAGCGTTTGGTAACGGCTTTCCAGGCAGGTTTGGATCAGGACAGATCACAACACAGAATCTGGGACAACTACAATGCAAGTCAAGGGCAGGAAGAAGAGGAAAATGGAGAACCGGACACTGGTGTACTGTAGAAATTGGAGGAAAAGTCACAAAAGGTCACTTCATGCTAATTTTCTCCAATTGGCTGAATTGGAGAAAACGGCTAAACACTGGATTTAGAAGAAAAATCCCAAGAGTTAGACTTAAATTTTCATGTCATTTTAATTATTTAGAGTGACTGAACATGAGTTCTCTCCAATATTCAACAATTAACAAAATAATGTACGAATAATTAACACCCTGCGCCACTTACCTTCATGGTCTCAAATTTTCTGTCACACAGAGTGCATCGATGTGGAAAGGCTGGCGGTGCGGCACACGCATAGTCGCTGATCATCGACCTTGACGGCAGACCCCTGAAGATCGCTACCTTCGGAGTTGAGCTGCTGTTTACGGACTTTGATGAACTGTAATGCTTCTTTGCTTCTGTGTTTGCCTGAGCTGGAGGAGTGGTGAGAGACCTGGAGACAAGAGGACGCGACTCCTCAGGCGGTTTAGTTTGCTTTGTGGTGTCCGTTGCAGCTTTGCTTTGCTGAACATTTGTTAGCTTTTCTTTCCTCTGCTCTTTAAAAACCTCTGGCTGTTGCTCTTGAGTTTTACGAGGATTATCAGAACGATTATCTTGCTTATAACCAACTTTTTCGGCTTCACCTGAAGAAGTACTAGACTTTGAATCTTGTGCCTCCCTTTGCGGAGAACAGTCATTCAGGAAGTTAGCACTTGAAAACTTTGGTCTTTTCCTTGTTTCTGCATTTTGCTTTAGCAGAACAAGGGGAGTGAAGGACATCCCAGGTGCCTGGGCTGGTTGGCTCTGTAGTGGTTTGGGTGGATCTGCTTCTACCTTTCGAGGAACAGAGGTGGGGGTGCATTTCTCTGGAGCCTTGGTTTGGTGAGCCACTGGCTTATTAGGTGAATCTTGGTCGTCTTCTGGGGAGATGAAGGGGATGTGGACCTTTTGAGGAGCCTGGTTTGATTGAGTTTGTGGCAACTTGGGTAGATTGCTGCTTTGGGGAGTCACAGAACTCCTCACTGAGGCGAAGCTGGTAGGAGAAACCTCTGACGTACTTTGTTTGAACGATTCTTTGTAACTGGTGCTGCTATAAGCATCAAGCCCACTTTTAGACCCACCACAAGTGACTTTACTGGTGTTTTTAATTTTCTCAACCACAGTGTAGCTCCCAGTATGTCCATAGTCAATCACTTTGGCAGGTTTAAAAATCCTAGAGATATCATCCTCGTGTATCTCTGGCACTTCAGGGCTGCTATGCGTCTCTGGCTCACAGAAGCTTGTGGAGGGCTCGGGGTCAGAGTCGGGCGATGTTGAAGCTCTCTTCTCCTTCATGAGGCGAATCTGCTTCAAGATCAGAGCTAGATTATCAGAGTTTATCTGATCTTCAGGGAACATCAGGAGATATTCCAAGTCCTCTTTTTCAAGTCCAAATTGCTCAAGAAGGACAGCGGCAAACTCTGGAGTATACCGTGACTGAGAAGTCTCATCAGGATGCACTGGTTCTCTTGGAGTTGGGTCTTCATAACGTCTGGAACCGGACACAGATTGGTTACTTTGCCGTCTCTCGCTGGATGCAAAAAACCTACCATCACTGGTGCTGGGATAGTCGGATGAAGCTGGCGAATGAAATTTCACAGGAGTATCCTCTGTGGGCTTTTTCAAGATCTGCAACCAGCTCAAGGAGCTGTTGTCACTTTCATCCTGGGGCTCCCCATCTCTGCCCATATCACCATACGACTCTACACTGGTGGAAGGAAACTCGTCTCTTTGAGCGGAGAAAAAGCGAGAACCATGGCTTAAATGCGGAGGCACCAATTCTTCTCTGGTTCTGCCAACAAGTGATCTTTCAAGGTCCCTTTCTGACCTGGCCATCATCTGTTCAGGCCTGTAAGTCATCGGCAGCTCTGACATTTGAGGGATAATTCTTCCTGAAATTTTACCAGTTCCAGAAAATGATGGAGAAGAGATAAAGTCTGAATCAGGTTCCACATGGTGCCGTGCCATCCAGTGGTCCATGTCTGACTGTTCACTAAAGATTGGACGATTGGTGGGACGTTGGGTGGGATTTTGATTCCTGGAGGAATAGGGATTGTACGGTGGAAATGGCATGACTTTACCAATTCTCCAGAAGTGAAGGTGCTGAACACCCTCACCACAGGGAAGGACGGTGCGGATGTGAGGTTAACAATTACGGTACCAGTTGTGACACTGACACCAACAGCGCATTGGTAATCTGTGTCACTGCTGCCTAAACAACGCCTAGGATGAAATGGTGGAAGCCGTACTTCTGCAGAAGAGAAGACAACAGTCCAAAAACAAAAGCTGAAGACAAAGCAGGTTGTGGAGTAGAGCAGGCTCTTCCACAGGTATCAGCCGTCGCCCGGTGAGCGTTGAGGTCTCAGCAGCTTCACATTCTTCCCAACATTAAGAAGTTCAGGTCTTTTACTGGCGAGAGAGAACAAAGAGGGTGAAACATCACAGGGCTGATAAAAAGAGAGAAACCAAGGTCAGAAGAGGTAAAGACACAAATGTTTGGAACAGATTATTATCTTTTTTCTTACATGTCAAAAACTAAAAACATGGAACAAGCGCAAAGAATGTCAACCGAATTGGTGATATAGCAAGACAAACTTCAAACCAACTCTAAACCAAACTTTGATGATTAAGACAAAAAACATGAATCATTGAAGAGATTCAAAAAGCAGGTGGCTGTGGATTCACATCCGCTTTAAACTCACTTCAGTCTCTTCTGTGATGCAACAGAGATGATGAAAGTTTCGGACCCTGCGCTTCACCGTACGACGTTCAACTTGAGTCTGGAGAAAGGCGACGAATAATCTGCTTTAAGAGATATTCAAGACCATTACTAGAACCTTACGCATTCAAGAGACATCCACTTTATTGAAAAAGGGTCACCGATGCTCTGAAGAGAGAAACAGGACCTTCCAGGGCAGCTTTGTCACATTAAAAACAAAATCACAGCTCCAAACCATTCAAGCAATAACAAATACAGAAAAGTTTAAGAGAACATAAGCAAATCTCATAACCAGGAATGGGAAAATCTGCAGCAGGATAACGTTAAACAGAAATAACAAGGTTTCGTGCTCCATCTACTCCATGGCAGAGCTGCGGTGGGGTGGTGCCAACTTCTGTAGTCAATGAATGAGAGGCGGGGTACCCACATGCCAGGTCATCAGGACACAGGAGAACCGATGGTACAGTCGGACACACATCTAAGAGCAATTCAGAGTATCCAGGTAACCTTACATGGGCGAAAGCTGGAAGAAAAACACAAACTCCACATACAAAAGACTCATAAGGGTTTATGTGCCAGGAGCTTCCTGCTGCAACACCAATTACCCCATGGTTTGAGGAAAAGATGACAAAAATGGAAGAAAAGGTGAAACATGACAAGCTACAATTACCTTGTCTACTACTAAAATAATAGTAGTAGACAATCTGGGTAAATTTGAGTGTATTTATACCAAGAAAGGAAGGTAACATTGCATAGTTGGAATAGAAATTAGGGTACAAAAACAGTGTTTGATTATTTTATAAGTAACTCTGAGGCATCCATGTAGGTTTACAGGTTAAAACACACCATCAGTCTAGGAGAAACATAATATATGCTAAATACCCAATATCAATGTAATATTGCAAGCAGTAACAACACTTTAAAAAGCAGAGTGGATCATTTTCATTTTGTTTGAAATTCATGTTTTTATATTGGATTGTTATTGGACAAAGAACCTAATTCAGTCTTTAACTGTGAGAAGAAACTTGAGGTTATTGTTGGCCAAACAAAAGCAGAACTAAAAAAAAAAAAAGGTTAAAAGAAACAGATATCCTCAGTTGTGCAGGATGTTAACTAAAATGTTGCTTTAATTTAGCAGTACTTTCCAAGTGGGCATGTTTCTTTATCTAAATGTTAATACTTTTATCTCTGTCCCTGCAGTGAGCCTTGCAGCAGGTTGTTTATTATGCTAACAGACATGCTAACTCTTGTAGTGGCCATATGACTCAAAAGAGCCAAGCCATGACATGTTTGTATTTCAGAAAAAGAAATATGTGCAGAAAGGGAAATAATCTATACCATACCATACCATACCAACTTTATTTATGAAGCACTTTATACACCGACAGGACCAAAGTGCTGTACACAATCATAAAAATATAATGCATGTTTAATCATAGAAAAGATCAAGTTGCTTCAAGTAAGAATTTAATAAACAGGAACAGCATTAGCTGCAGCTAGCCCCAGAAACCCTTCAATAGAGAGAAGTTTGGCTGAGAAACGGTCAAAATGACCATTATTCTTTATCTGCAACAAATATTCTTAGTGCAAAGTTTGTTACAAATGTGGTGTGTTAAAACTTTATCAGGGAAACAGATTTACATGTCTTACTTGTTACAAAGTTGCCACTTAGATTGAATAGATCATTAAGTAAATTTTACAATATTTACAAATAATAAAATAAGATGATACAAAGCCAAAGTAAAAAAGAGAAATTCTGCAACAGACATGGTTAAACCCAGTATAAACAGGAAAACATCAGCTTAACAATCAACCTCAAAAACTGGAAATTATGTTTCACCAAACCAGCTCAAAACAATAAAGCCTGTTACAGATAAATGTCCAGATCACATGCAACAAACTTCAATTATTGTTTAGATGTTATATGATAGGTTAACAAAAATAGTGAACAATTAAAAAGTAATGTTAATCTTTATGAGGAAGAAAAAAATTGTGATGCATTTTTGTATTAATTCCCTGAAGCAAACATTGATTGATGTTGATTTTTCAACCCCCATTAAACCCTCAAAGTGTCAAGTGATCAAAGCTTACATTTTTACCAACACATTCAAAGCTTCAGAGACTTAAAACCAGAAAATCACCACATTTAGACCAGGGCATGACTGATCATTTTAATTTAAGCCAATCAGATGAGCTGCCTTCACTCCAAAGTTTAGCTACCTCCACATTTAACAGCTAAATGTTGAGCGGATTTGCATATCTCAAAACAATTGAAAGCCCCGGACTGTTAAACTCAGATTAACAACACGATTCAAACCTAAAACAGCTGATTCTGTATAATCTGAAGATGGAGGTTCATCCACAACAGCTGCGTTCAGTTTAATGCATGCTAGCAGGAGCTAACGTTAGCCTGCTGCGGTTCGATCATAAACCAGTACTAACCAAAACAAGCAGGTTGAGGAACACGGACAAGAAGCTACATTTAAATGTCAGAGACTGGTTTTAAAGTTAAATAAACGTTTGATATGTACATACCGATCATCGTTCACTCTCTGCAAGAGTTGGTCTGAGTTCTTCTTCGAAACGTGTCGGTGACTAAAACAGCACAAAACGTCTTTACTGCCCCCTTCTGGGCCGGAGTGCTAACCGGAAACAGCCGTTAACGCTAGCTCAAAAACCCAACACAAAAATAACGTCTTTACTGCCCCCTGCTGGGCCGCAGTGCTAACCGGAAACAGCCGTTAACTAACGCTAGCTCAAAAATCCAACACAAAAATAACGTCTTTACTGCCCCCTGCTGGGCCGCAGTGCTAACCGGAAATAGCCGTTAACTAACGCTAGCTCAAAAATCCAACACAAAAATAACGTCTTTACTGCCCCCTGCTGGGCCGCAGTGCTAACCGGAAACAGCCCTTAACGCCAGCTCAAAAACCCAACACAAAAATAACGTCCTCGGTTACTTTCGATCATTATTTTATTCTCATTGAAGCGTACTTGTAGCATTTATAAAACTTCAATGAGTTCAATTTTAGTTTTGTAAACATTTGATCTAACAAAAAAAAAAAAATCTAAAATAAAATCAAAAACACTTTTAGTAGTTTGACTGCATATTTAAGTATTTATACTCTTACTTGAATAAAATGTCTTCAATGAAGGAACAAGCCAAAAACACAACAGACACAAGCTTCATTATGTTAATATTATATTCTATCAAGAGTCAGTACACAGCTTCAGTTACTATACATTAAGTTTATTTGTGTAGCACATTTCAACAACAAGGCATGAATGCAATGAACTTTGTCCTTAAATATATTCACATCCAATCAAGGTGCAATTTATCTTTCAATAAGTCCAGTTTAGGTGCAAACATGTTGACCTTATATATCACTTTGTTCGATCAGCAGTCAGTGATGGAAAAATAACTGTTCAACAACAGAAATGGCAGCTGATATTTTAACAAAGCCTGTAACTAAAATGAGAATTGACAAATTTGTGTGTTTTGTTTTTGGTATGCAAATGAAAAAAAAGGAAAAAAAGAGAAATGTAAATTAATTCTTATGTCAACATAAGAAGAAGGGTGGGCGTTGAATCTTATTGACTTTCTGTTGTGGGTGGAGATTTACACAGGTGGATGCATAAATGGTAAATGGACTGAACTTATACAGCACTTTTCCAGTCTTTTTTGACCACTAAAGCACTTTACATTAGAGTCACATTCACCCATTCACACACACATTTATACACCGATACGCAGATCGGTAGACAATTTGGGTTAAGTGCCTTGCCCAGAGGCACATTGACATGTGTCAGGAGGAAGCTGGAATTGAACCTACAACCTTCCGATTGCAAGACGACTACTCTACCATATAGCCACAATCGCCATTCATATCATATATTTAATCTGTGTTGACTTTTTCTCTCTTCTGTTGGTTTGGAAATCTTAGTATTAGATCAAAAAATGCCCTTAGCAGAGTAATACATACTAGCAATAAGATCTTAGAAGTTGAACAAAGTTCACTTACAGAACTGTGTAAAAAACAAATCATTAGGAAAACTAAAGCCATTATTGCTGATACTTCTCATCCTTTACATGCTGAGTTCCAGTTTCTGCCTTCTGGCATCAGGCTCAGACTTCCTTGTATAAAAAGTAACAGGTTCAAGCTCTCCTTTGTCCCTACAGCAATATCTCTTTTTAATGCAGGACAACAGGACTTGCACTTGATTTAGTATTTGTAGCAACTGCCAGTCACTAAAGACATACTGTTTCCATTATGTATTGATTTGTATTTCATGTCCCTTTGGTATGTTTTTTGAATCTTTGATACTTTGTCTTTTAGCTTTTTGTACTTGCTGTAACATCAATTGCCCATTTGGGATACAAATAAATACATCTGAAAACTGGTAATAAAAGGCCTGCATTCAGACCAAATGTAACTGAAGGCTGTGCTGTTTTTCCTCCGTCACTTACAGCTGTTTAAAGATGGCAGCGTGAACAACCTGAACCTTCGGAGACACATAAAGATAATTACAAAGTCAGCCTTCTACCACATGAAGAACATTTCTAATGTCCCCGCTAGAGAAACTAAACGTGTTTAGCTTTGTGTCTACCTAAAAAAAATCAATTGGATTTGATCAGAACACTGCTGCTGGCGCTCTGACTAAAACCAGGAAGATAGAAAACATCACCCCAGTTCTAAAGTCCCTACACTGGCTCCCTGTAACTGCATCCCCAGAACCAAACATAGATAAGCAGCATTCAGCTTCTATGCACAGCAGATCTGCCAGAGAACTGCTGAAACAGAGTTCCTTTAAATAAAGGCTAAAATAATATTTAGAAACATTGAATGTGAAGGGAATCATCTTCATGAATTGATTAAAAAGCATTTAAATAAATTCACAGTTTAAAAATAGAGTTGCCCACTTGAAGTTGAACAGTTTTAATACATTTCAAAAGGAGAAATAAAAACGGGATCATCAAGAGCTTCTGGTTTTCATTTTTGGAGGCGGTGAAGGTTGTTCTTTCATCTGCGAATGTTTCTGAAAATCAAAGAGCATTTAGACGCCACACTGTGAACATGTGTGTGATTTAATTGCACTATTCAGGTTTACCAGCAGGTGGTCATAATGATTTCGGCTGCAGCAGTGAGTGTCCTCTTCGTTGCTCTTCAGCACGTAGAAAACGGAGCAGAGGGAACAGAAATATCCCAGTTTGCGAGCAGTAAACTCCTCGCCTGAAGAGGAGGGGAGACAACATGAACAAGAGCGTTTCTAACCGGTAGGCAGATGTGTGTTTGTTTCTCACCACAGGAGACGTCTGGGTTGAAAGGTGGCAGGGTAAAATCAGCAGCAGTACAAGGAGACGTCCGTCGTTTTTTACAGGCTACTGAAGAAAAACAAACGGAAAAACGTCACATTTTTACTTTAAAGTTGATATTAAGAACAGGGCTTCTACAAGTTTCACAAACACAAACTTAAAACTTTTTAAGACCATTAATAATTAAATGTAAGACCTGTATCACAACAGAAACAAAAGAGAAAATCACATTTTATTTGGTAGTATTGTCAAGCTTTTTAGCAGAGAATACATGTGGCGTCGTATGGGTCAGCAACAGAAATTAGCCATGAAAAACGCCAAAAAGATAGCTAGCTAAAACGTAATAGCAGCTAGTTAGCGGTAGCATAACTGCCTCGAGTTACAGACACCAAAGATTATGTTTGCTGGTGACAGATATACTACATATACAAGATTCTTTTTAAGACCTGTGATTGACGTATTTAAGGCCACCTTACATTTCTTCTAACAAATCTAAGACATTTTAATGCTTTGATTTTGAATACATAAAATTAAGACTTTTTAAAGATGTGCGGAAACCCTGAAGATAATCTCCTTTAAGAAAACATTTTCTAAAAGGTCACTAAGACCGGTACATCTTACTTTATTGCTTTAAAACTACAGCATGTAACTTTTATAATTTGTTTTACATATTTGTTGGAACAGTCACTGCTAGGTAGTATGGGACGACAGATTTTATATGAAAAAATTGAGCTTCTCTTCCTCTTCCAAACCTTCTTCATCCTCGTCCTCTTCTTCCTCCAAGCGTCCGTCCAGGTTCTGTTTGTCTGGACCTTCAGCAGCTTCATCATCCGTCTCCGTCTTGACGTCCCCCAACAGAGCAGAAGAAGAAGAATCCAGCGACGCACCAGGATGTGATTTGGTTTCTTCTTCTCTGTTTTCTTCAGGGTTCTTAGGTTTTCTTCCAGCAGATTTTCTCACTGAAAACAAGATCAAACATTGATCAATCTTTGTTTTTCAGCGATGTGACATCACAGTGGAGCAGATTGTGATGTCGGCTACCAGATGTCTTTCTGGGTTTCTTCCTGGGTCGGCCTCTTTTTCTGGTTGATGTCACTTCCTGTTCCATATCCTCCATTTCCTCCAGATTACCTGCTGCTGCAGCGTTCACACTCTGATCTAAAACTGAACATAAAAACACACCAATGATGAAAAACCAGAATAAAAAACTCAAAATGCATCATTGTTCCCTGGCCTTCAACATCATTAGAAGAAAAATGGCGGATGTTAGTACTTTTGGGAAACTGCTATAGCTGAATTTAAATATGCCTTGGTTTTTATTCATAGTTATTTTTTGTTTGTTTTTTCCTGCCAATATTTTGGTTGTCAGTATTTTTACCAAACTTAATTTTAGTTTTTGCTCATCTACTCGTGACTCTATGATTGTTGTAAAGTATTTATGATCAGCTGAGGTTGTTTGACTCAACTTGAATAAAGACAACTTGGAGTAAAATGGGATAAATTTGACCGTCATGAAATCAAATTATTCATAATTAATTCCGGATCATTTTTATCTAGATTTTCATTAAATCTAAATGTATTGAACTCAGTAGGACTCATTAAGTTCAGTTTAGAATGAACTGAATTAAAATAAAAGGACTGTGTAGTTATATTTTTTACTTATATTTTAGTCTAAAAAAAACTTTCAGATCGTAAAAACTCTTTCACAGATGAATCAATGGACTTGTTCCTTTTAACACAGAAACGTGATAGTTGATTTAAAACCAACCTAAAGGAACCGTCTCCTCTTCCAAATCTTCTCCGTCGGCCCTGCAGCGTCCTTCATCCTCCTCTTCCTCCAAGCGTCCGTCCAGGTTCTGTCTGTCAGGACCTCCAGCGTCCGTCCCAGGAAGTGATTTGGTTTCTTCTTCTTCTCTGTTTTCTTCAGGGTTCTCATGTTTTACTCCAGCAGATTTTCTCACTGCAAACAAGATGAAGTATTGATCAATCTTAGTTTTTAAGCGATGCGACATCACAGTAGAACAGATTGTGAGATCGGCTACCAAGAGTCTTTCTGGGTTTCTTCCTGGGTCGGCCTGTTTTTCTAGATGATGTCACTTCCTTTTCCATCTGCTCCGTTTCCTCCAGCTCACCTGCTGCTGCAGCGTTCACACTCTGATCTAAAACTGAACATAAAAACAAAACAATGATGGAAAACTAGAATAAAACTATACTGGAGTGAAATAAGAAAAAAATTGACCACCTAATTATATTATTCTGAAACACATTTAACTAGACTTTCTTTAAATCTTAATGTAATGCCCTCTACTGGCTACAGTAGGAACCATGGGAAAATAACACTACATTAAGACAAGACTACATTAAATAGTCCTGCCACAACATAATTTAAGATCTGTGATTAATTTAAGACCAACATATTTATAAATGCTAAATATTTTAAGGCCTTAATATTGGACACATAAATGTAAGGCCTTTTAAGAGTATTTTTTAAAGCCACCTTGAATTAAATTTAAGACAGAAAAAAACTAAACCATTAGTTTTCTGACAGGTTCTGTTTGTCTGGACCTTCAGCAGTTTCATCCTCCGTCTTGACGTCCCCCAACAGAGCAGAAGAAGAATCCAGCGACGCACCAGGAAGTGATTTGGTTTCTTCTTCGTCTCTGTTTTCTTCAGGGTTCTCAGGTTTTCCTACAGCAGATTTTCTCACTGCAAACAAGATGAAGTATTGATCAATCTTTGTTTTTCAGCAATGCGACATCACAGTGGAGCAGATTGTGAGGTCGGCTACCAGGAGTCTTTCTGGGTTTCTTCCTGGGTCGGCCTCCTTTTCTTATTGTTGTCACTTCCTTTTCCGTCTGCTCCGTTTCCTCCAGCTCACCTGCTGCTGCAGCGTTCACACTCTGATCTAAAACTGAACATAAAAACACAACAATGATGGAAAAACTAGAATAAAATTAAACTGGAGTGAAACAAGAAAAAAATTGACCACCTAATTATATTATTCTGAACTATATTTAACTACATTTTTGTTCAATCTAAAGGTAATGCCCTCTACTGGCTGCAATAGGAACCGTGAGAAAATAAGACTACATTAAGACCAATATATTTTTTAGATGAATTCAATGCATATCAAGGCCTTAATATCGGACACATGAATTTAAGACTTTAAGAGACCTTTTAAAACAACCTTGAATTAAATTTAAGACAGAAAAAAACTAAAACTTTAGTTTTCTGACAGGTTCTGTTTGTCTGGACCTTCAGCAGTTTCATCCTCCGTCTTGACGTCCCCCAACAGAGCAGAAGAAGAATCCAGCGACGCACCAGGAAGTGATTTGGTTTCTTCTTCGTCTCTGTTTTCTTCAGGCTTCTCAGGTTTTCCTACAGCAGATTTTCTCACTGCAAACAAGATGAAGTATTGATCAATCTTAGTTTTTCAGCAATGCGACATCACAGTGGAGCAGATTGTGAGGTCGGCTACCAGGAGTCTTTCTGGGTTTCTTCCTGGGTCGGCCTCCTTTTCTTATTGTTGTCACTTCCTTTTCCGTCTGCTCAGTTTCCTCCAGCTCACCTGCTGCTGCAGCGTTCACACTCTGATCTAAAACTGAACATAAAAACACAACATTGACGGAAAAACTAGAATAAAATTAAACTGGAGTGAAACAAGAAAACAATTGACCACCTAATTATATTATTCTGAACTATATTTAACTACAGTTTTGTTCAATCTAAAAGTAATGCCCTCTACTGGCTGCAGTAGGAACCATGGGAAAATAAGACTACATTAAATAGTCCTGCCACAACATAATTTAAGATCTGTGATTAATTTATTGAAGACCAAGATATTTTTTAAATGAATTCAATTAATTTTAAGGCCTTAACATTGGACATATAAATTTAAGATCTTTTAAGACCTCTATTAAAAACAAACTTGAATGAAATTTAAGACAGAAAAAACTATACTGTGGTTTTCTGACAGGTTCTGTTTGTCTGGACCTTCAGCAGCTTCATCATCCGTCTCCGTCTTGACGTCCCCCAACAGAGCAGAAGAAGAATCCAGCGACGCACCAGGAAGTGATTTGGTTTCTTCTTTTCTGTTTTCTTCAGGGTTCTCATGTTTTACTCCAGAAGATTTTCTCACTGCAAATAAGATGAAGTGTTGATCAATCTTAGTTTTTCAGCAATGCGACATCACAGTGGAGCAGATTGTGAGGTCGGCTACCAGGAGTCTTTCTGGGTTTCTTCCTGGGTCGGCCTCTTTTTCTAGTTGATGTCACTTTCTGTTCCGTCTGCTCCATTTCCTCCAGCACATTTGCTGCTGCAGCGTTCACACTCTGATCTAAAACTGGACATAAAAGACACAATAATGCTGAAAAAATTACAATAAAACTGGAGTGAAATAGAAAAAAACAACACCTAATTATATTATTCTGGACAATATTGAACTAGATTTTCATTAAATCTAAACTGTTTGCATTAGGACAGATTTTAAAGTAAAAGGACTGGATTGGTTACATTTCTTGAACAACACAAAATCTGTTGAATTTGGTAGAAAAATAAAGATTAATGTAATAGTAATACTTCAACTTTTTATGGATTAAAACAATGTTTCATATATTTAATCTCTGACATTTAACAGGAGTCCAACCTGCTCTGGACTCGGTAAAGTTTACCAAAGGGCTGAAATGATTATTTGGATTAATCATGATGAAGCGAATACTAAAATAATTGTCAACTAATTTAGGAATCAATTAATCAATTAATACAAAGACTCAGAAAAGGCTATTAGATTAAAGAACAACATACTTAGAGCCATAATTAAGCCAAAAATGTACAAAAAATATAAAGGTATCAAAAATTGTAAATATATTTTATAGTTTTAGCTTAACTTGATTCAAATTCTGTAAAAAAATAAATTAATTAATTAATTAAAAAAAATCCCCTAATCTTTTAATAACGCCTTTCTAATATTATATAAAAAGGGCTTAAGTGGTTAAATAAAAAATAAGCAGAAAGGGACAATTTTTTAATCCAATTAATCTTCAGAATAATCTACTAATCATCAGACTAATCGATTACTAAAACAACCGTTAGCTTCAGGAATAGTTTACCAGTTACCATAGTAACGTGTCCACTCCCAAAGCGAAACGTTTAAGATCCTGAAACACCAACCTGGGCTGCTTCGATCTGAGACGTCAGCAGATCTCAGAGTTTCTGCTCCAACTTTCTGCTGAAGAAAAACAGAGAGGCGTCCATCATGTCTCAAACAAAGACTCAAACAAAACTAGGAGATAATCCGCCTTTTCATGTTTCATTGCTTAAAATGAACAAGTCACAATTTGACATAAACAAAAAAAAAAGGGAATGAAAGAGAGTAGTTAGAAGAAAAAAAGTCTAATTCTCGTCTCAAAAATAAATTTGCTTAAGCAACTAAACATCAATCAACTGTTAATATAGATCCTTAAACACAAATCAGGCCATAAATATATAAAGATAATAATATAGAAAAAACATAATATCTTTGTAGAGATACTGCACTCTATTGAATCAATATACTTAATTATACCTTAATTGAATATTATGTTTTATTGTTTTCTTAAAAATAAAATTAATCTGCTCTGTAATATACTGTTATGTATTTTAAACATAACTTGCAGAATATGATAGTAAACCAAGTTGTGAAATTGTATTAATTTTAAGTTGAAGATGTTGAATCTCTGTGGCATTTTCTGCTTATAATTCATAATCAGAATTCATTTCTGATTTCTGCTTGACTTAATTTCTGCTCATTTATTTTTTAAATAAGCAGAAATGTAAAAATTAAAAATAAATAACTATATATATAAAAATCTAATTCTACAAATTCTATTTTTTTATTTTCTAAAATAAAAATAGAATTTGTAAACACTTCACCAGCATTCGCCCAAACTTCTACACAGTAGATATAAGATAATAGAGATGAGAATATTCTCACCTCAGGCTTTGTGGAGGCCTCCTTTTCTTCTTCTTCTTCTTTATTACCCCCCCCTGCCATGGCGTCTTCGCTGCTGGTCGTCTCGTCCTCTTTTGCTGCAGATCCGCCTCTCATCTCAGATTCTTTACCAGCCGTTTTCTGTTTCTCTTCTTCTTCACTCAGTTCGTCTTGTTTGCCTTCCTGATTTGTTACACAATTGATCAGCTCTTCTTCCTGCTCTCCTTCCTCTTTAGACAACTTGTCTGTAGGAGTTTGGCGTTGTTGAGTGTAACTTATGTTTTCAGTCCGATCTTCGGCTGGACCTGTTCCAACATCCTCTTCCTCAGCTGCTTCGGTCTGCTGCTGTTCACAGGCTTCAGCTTCAACCTGAACACCAGCAGGTTGGATCTTATCTGGAGCTTCCTCAATATGTGGAGCTTTAGCCATTCCTGAAACAGCGCCCCCTGCTGGGGGCTGCCTCCTAACACTGAAATTAAAAAGGCAAAATATTTCATCAGCTGCTACTAAGCACAGTTCCTTCAATGTTTTAGTAACATATTGCGATGCTTTAAATCTAAACCCTTAGCAATTTTCACTTTCAGATTTATTTGTCCACATTCTGTAAATATTTCAGTATTTATTGTTATCGTCAATCCATCAAAAACTACCTAAATTATATTCATTTAATGTGTATATAATTTACAAAAAAATTATTTTATTATTTAAAGACAGAAGCTTCTCACAATGGAAAAACTAAACAAAAACATTCTAATAGTTTCGTTGTCCAATTAAAATATAATCACAAAATATTAGAGAGATCTATAAAGAGTTCGCATTTAGTACTTTATTATAAAGAGAGGCGCCTCTGAATTAGTCAACTTTTAATCTAAATTAATTGTCATAAGTAATCTCAATCATTTTTCATAGTTAAAGTTAAACCCACTGAAGTACAACATTTTGACGCCCCAGTGCAAAACATTGTGGAAACTCATGACATTACTTTCAGATACTCACAGTCGGACATTTTTAAACTTTTTATTTCTGAACCTGTGGAGCAAAAACAAAAACAGTTATTCAGGTTATTTAGACACAAACATACTGAAGGTCCAACAGCTGAGCAACTGATGAGAAATCAGACTTTAAAAGCTGATGGCACTTGGTAGCTGAGTAACTGATCAGATTATCAATCATTTAATATTTGAAAATTACATCATGAGACAGAGAAAAATGTAAAGTTATGTGAAAATTTTGGTATTTTAAGGATGAAAATTACAATAATTCATATAAGTAACATAAAATAAGAAAATCAGGCAAAATGAACAAATTTCAAAATCAGTTTCTTTCAATAATAAAAAAAGCTTATGAAACTTTAATAAAAACAGGCAAATCTTTTGTTAAAACATGTTTATTTTTCATAGAAAATCCAGAAATTTTACTCAAGTATGAGTCGAAATACTTCACAGTAAAATTACTCAAGTAAAAGTACAAAGTACAATTCAGTAAAAATACTCCAAAAAGTAAATTTTTCCAAAATGTTACTCAAGTAAATCTGTTTAAATGTAACTAGTTACTACCTAACTCTGCCCGTCTCTCGCAGAGTGTTACTTAGTTCACATGGGAAGCGACAAACGACAGCAAAATGTGAAAGTTTCCTGTGACAGCAATAAAAGTTGAATATTTTTAACTTTCTTGTGTCGACTTGCTAACCTGCGTCTGCATATCTAAGTACACAAGCTCAAAATTTCTCTTCCACAAATTGTGGAGTCGCCTCATTGCACAAGTTTCATAAGAAATGAATGGAGAGCAACATTTCTAAATTAATGTTTGACTTTGTATTTTTGTGTTTTTATGCTGTAAAGCACTTTGAACTGCCTGGCAGCTGAAATGTGCTATAAAAATAAACTTGATTGATTGTAGTTAGCTACAGGAGAGATTGATGGATGAAAACAGAGACCTCAAAAGACAAACAAACAACATACATGCAGAAACTAAGGGATCCCAAAGGTTGACTGTGTTAATGACCTTTGACCTTTGACGACCTGACAAAGACCAACAATACTTTGAGATACTCACAGGTAGAAATTTTGACGCTTCCTCCTGTGGAGCAAAAACAAACAGTTACTAAGGTTAAAACAACCGGGAAGTACAGAGGATCTGGAGACAAACGTACCAAAAGCCTTCCTTCTTCTTATCATAATCATTCTTCTTCTTCTTCTCTTCCACAGACAGAAGGTTAAACAACAGAACGCCCAAAACCCGAGCTGCACTGCTGGATTCACACATTTCTATGTAGATCTACAGAAAGAAGAGGCAAAAAATGGGGAACAAATTATTTATTTTTCTTCATTTCTCATGAAAGGCTGTAGATTTGTCATTTGGTTTGTCGATTGTCTTAAAAATGAAGATTGGAAAATAAAAGTTATGAAACCAAATTCAAGAATGAATCAGTGGCTAGCATTGGAGGATTTTTTAAAATCTTCATCTTTCAAAGATCTTTCAGACTCTAAACCAGGGGTGTCCAAACTTTTTGACAAGCGGGCCAAAATTGTTGACTCCAAAGTGTTCGCAGGCCAAAAACCCCAAACTAAACTCAAGCAAATAAAGTCGAACAATATTTATTGTAGGACCAAAACCTGAACGGGATTTTTATGATTGTGTATTAGGGCCGTTGTAAATGGTAAAAAGTGAGCAAAATTCTGCCAGAAACTCATATATATTTTGTGATTAGTCTCAGAAATTTTCAAGAAAACTTGGAAACTTTCAAAAGAAAATAAAGACATTTAGCTCTCAGTTTCTTTTGGGCTTGACTGAATAAATTTATTTTCAGTAATAAGAACAGGATTTGCGTCCCTTTGTTTCAAAATGCTTGCTATATTTAGTCAAGTTTAAGAAAGAATAAAAGCTGAGTTGGCTGAAGCAAAGTTGGCTTCTCAGTAAAAGTTTTGTTTTTGCCTTTTCTTAAACCTTTGTTATAAAAACACAAATATTCTGTGTTGTACTTTGTATTAAAAATATTTTGATAAGGATTTTTACCCGGATTACAAATTGAAAATCTCCATCTGCATCTACGGGTCAAATTTGTAATATTCTTAAGTTGCAGTTGCACAAAATCAGTCCACATTTTGGACACCCCCGATGTAAAATGTTCTGTAGCATCAGGCTGGTGAAAGCCAACGTACGCGATCAGTGAGGACGAGGTAGTTGACAAACGGAGCGATGGATCCGACTGTCATCAGAAATCTCTGAATGGCGCGCAGGGTGACGTCAGAGAAAGTCACACATATCAGCCGCTGACTGAGGGACTCTGGCTCTGAAACATGCTACAACAGAACAAAGGAATAACTAAAACAAATACAAGCCGACAATAAAAAAGATTTGAATAAATGACCAAGAACTTACAGCGTTGCTCCACCTCATCAGATTCTTGTACATGGTCTCCTGTAAAAGCAAAAAGATGTTTTGATAGTAAACATTCTGGGCTCTTATTGTGAAGAGCTCTGAGGTTTCAGTCGGTGCCAGTACCTCAGTGTCTCCGGGATGCATGTCCTCTAAGACCAAGTGGACTTTGAGAACGAAGTCTTTGCCAGAAGGTTTATCAGTCAAGTAACCCTCAAGAAAGCTGTGGCAAGAATCCCAACAAGGGAAAAACACAAAGGCCTGCAGGAGATGGGAGGGTTGTAACATCAAAACAGGCGTCTCCAATCCATTGACAAGTTTTAAAATAAATTAGAAAAAGCCTATTAGCAAAGTTAATTTGTTCAGTCTTTATATTAATCTTTGAAGGTTAAAAAACATAAAATGTGTTACTTTTTGTCACAACAAGCTGATTCCCACACAGCAACTAGACCAGGGTCAAAATTCTTGACTCTATAGTAGTCGCAATCTTGACTCAATATTCATTATAGATCCAAAACTTGAAAGGGAATTTTCTGACGATGGATAAGAGCCATTGAAAACAAACAAAAACAAAAAAAAAGAATATGTAATTCAACTAAAAATACTTTTTTTTTTGGTAGAAATTTAATTGTTTTTAGAAAGGTTCTGAGATCACTCTCAACAATTTATCACCTTCTTTTTTCTACAATAGCCCTAATACATCGTAGTAGATTTTTCATGTTTTCTGTATTAAGAAAGTCATAGTTTTCAGTTTCTTTTGGGCTCGTTTGAATACATTTATTTTCAGTACAAGAACAGGATTTGGGTCAAATTCTTTCAAAATGTTGCTACATTTATCCAAGTTTAAGAAACATTAAAAGCAAAGTTGGCTTTTCAGCAAAGGTCTCTGGATAAACTTGGTTTTACCTTTTGTTAAAACTTGGATATAAAAACACAAACATTTTGTGTTCTACTTTACATTTTCCTGTGCAAGAAAATCATGTTGGCAACAATATTTATCCTGATTACAAATTAAAAGTCTTCATCTGCATCAATAGCAAATTTGCATCATTTTGAATTGCTGTTGGGGGCCACACAAAATCAGTCCAATGGTCCCAAATGGCCGCCAGGCCACGCTTTGGACACCCCTTCTCATCTTTTTAAATTTACAGTTGGGTGTTTCACATTACATTTCCACTGCAGTAAATAATACATAAATCTGGAAGACTGAACAGGGCTTGGTGAGCTTTCCTTACCCTCCTCTGCAGTGACAGGACGTTCACAGACTGTGAGTAACCTTTGGTGAAATAACTTGAGACCAACTGGGTGACAAGACCTTGTCTCCTTATCGATTGAGGGAAACCAGTCAGCATGACGGTGGAGAACTGGGAGGCCTGAGGGAGAGCTTTCTGCATTAAAAGATGAAAGAAATAGTTTAATATTTAAAATACATTAAATGATAGCACACCAAACATCTCTTTGTTTGTAAAAATCACTTTTTTAGCACAATCTTGAAATAAACTTTTAATTTCAGAATTTTCACTCAGTAGGAAAAACTGAAAGGCATGTGACATATGGACACGTTTGTTAAAGCTGGTATAAATAAGTATTTAAATCACTATAAAAGCACACAATCTGGGCTAAAGCTACATTAAGAACTTGTAAAATGTCTCACATGAAATGATGGTAAAGATGTTTATTGCTGCATAACTTGAGTACGAGTTATTATTATTAAAAGACTTGGACATTAAATGGACAGGCTGATATAAAGAAAGTTGCAATCACCTTTATGTCGCTAACCTCTTTCACCGTCTGAAAAGCTAGAGATGAAAAACAAGCACAATTATTCAGTCGGTCTGCTTTTAACTTCTCTGAAAGTTTTTTTTTTTTTCTTTTTTAGTAGAAAGTTGTTTTTACCAGGGATGTCGAACCACGGAGACATAGTGGGAAACATGTACGGCGCCGTTGACATTGTGACCCAAAATGGAGGAGCGGCACAATCTTTAATGACACCGTTGGCAATAGGGATCCTCGAAGTAGCGGCAGCATCACTGGCATCCGGCAGAGCCTGAGCAGGATGTTTGGGGGCTGAACACACAGGTAATTACAGCAAGTTGTCAATATAATGTGCTAAATCTTAATGTACACCTGATATATGAAAGTAAAAGGGATGCAATGCTTTGATAGTAATTGTCAACAGTACAATAACTAGATAACAAGGTCAGGAAAAAAAAATTATTTAGAAAAAAATTCAACACTTTTTGAAGGGAAGTAGGTCAGCTATGCTAGCTTGACTTTGACAACATAACAAGTAGATGTGCTGTGGAATTCTGTGTTTTTCGGTTCAGCTATAAAAGTTCAAAAAAGGCAACGTATAGACCAACTCTGGCAGATCATCTGTAGAGCTGGAGCTTCTTAGCTTATCAAGAAGAGCTAATAGCAGCGATAGCTAATCTACCACAGCGATTGGTTATGAGTAATCCCAAAATAAACATCAAGCCTGAAAACATAAAACTGTAATAGACAGAGTGTTCTGTTCTCTCAGTGTTTTTTGGTGTTGAATCCTGAAACATATGGCGACGTTGTTGTCAACGTGTCTCTGTATAGTATAGCCAATATAGAGAGAGAGAAAAAAAGTTATTTTGAGTTCTTCTTCAATGGTTTTTCTGCATTATTTTTCCCTTTGCCGTGGCGTACTGCACAGAATTAATAATGCCTACATCTCCATGTTTCATTTTGTTAAAGTAATCATTCTATCGATGCAGTGCGGCTATGGACGGCATGTAAAAGAATCGTTCCCAGCATTGTGCACATGCGTGACAGAAGGAGAGTCGCTGGTGTGAACGGGAATGTTTACAACATGTCGACTGCAACAGGAAGTCAAACGTGGAGCGGACTGCTTCAGAATTTCTGAATAATGATCGAAACTTAGATGAAGTTGGGGTATTTTTAAAGTAATCTAAACAGCGTCTACTGTGTAATTTCTTATTTCTTTAAACGTGAACTCACGCAGAGCTATATTGGTGGCCACAAACATTTTTAGCCTTTCCACGGTGTGTTTATGGCGTCGTTTCAGGAAGCTGTACCAAACTCCAAGCCGATCCGCATCGTGCTTCGACTCAAACTCAACAAAAACCTGAAACACACACAGACAGAGGGAATGCACAGATGTATTTAAAATCGATGACTTTGTATCAGGGCTGCACGTTATAACAAAATCTTGTGATTACCATATGTTTTCCTCTTTCTATTGTAATCTGTGCTTCATCACTCTGCAACTTTTAGCGTTTTGGGCAATGTCATTTGTGTCAAAGGTGAGCATCTGAAAATCTGAGACTCTAAATGTCCAAATATTACATTAGCATACACACTTAGAAAATGGTAGCACATTTCCACTAATTTGCTAATGTATTTTTAATACACTATACTTTTTACTTTTACTTGAGTAATTTTATTATGAAGTATTTCTGTTCTTACTTGAGTAAAATTTCTATATTTTCTTACCACTGAATGAAAAACAAACATGTTTTACCCAAAATTCACCAGACAGTTTTTGTTAAAGCTTCATAATACTTTTATTGAAAGAAGCTCTTTTTGCCTGATTTTATTTTTTGTTACATTTATGAATTGTCGTCATTTTCGTCCTTAAAATACCAAAATTACCACTTAACTTTGTAGTTTGGTCCGTCTGATGATGTAATTTTTACATATTAAATGATTAATAATTTCATCAGTTACTCTGTACTTGAGTAGATTTTTTACCAAATACTTTTTTACTCTAACTTAAGTAATTTCTTGGACTTTTAACTTGAGTAAAAATAAGCTGAAGTAGTCCTGCTCTTACTTGAGCACAATATTTGGATACTCTATCCAACTCTGTGCTTATGGTTAGCGCTTTACGTTTAGCCCTGCTAACTTTATAGCTTGCAGTGCCCAAAGCTGATAGTAACCAACAATTTTAACACTTCAAACTGTCTTCTGCATAATGAATATTGTGCACAACATTATATTCCTAACATATTGTGGAGCCTTGTGCCTACTGTGTGTGTTTGTACCTTGTTGAGCAGAGGCAGGAAGTTCCTTACAGAACCGATTTTCCTCAGAGCTGTCCGGAGGTTGCAGGTCTCGCTTGGTGAGATGTGACGAATGCAGATTATACCTTCTCCATTATCAGTCACGTTCTAAAAACAGTGAGTGAACAATCAGAGCTGATACGAAACAATCCTGCACCCTGATTATCACAGCTGATGGTTCTCAGTTCATCTTAGGAGGATGTTATATAGTGGACCATTGCCTGAACACAACCTATCCTCAGAACTCAATTAAGTATAAAGAATAAATACATTTTTTCATGTTTTAAAACATGCCTTAGTATTACTTACATGTTTTAAGCACCGCATCAAAGCTTTGTAAAGGCAAAGCTGAAACAGAAAGTATCCAGAGTAAGTGTTGAAGATATAAAACATAAATAAATAATATTATTTATACTAGATAAATCATTTAAACACACTTTATCAACATATTAAAAGTCTTCAGCCTAGGTATGTTCAAAGTGTGGCTTGGCGGCCTTTTGCTACAGTAAAAGGCCGCCAAGCTATGTGTGCCCTCCTGATCTCAACTCAACAGTGGCACAAATTTGGCCCTCAGGATTTGAATCCAGGACTTTCTTCCTGCAAGGCACTGTTACTAGCAACTCAACTGTGTCAAAAAATAAAACTCTTAGCAGCTACAGACATCCTGACAGCTCATCTAAAAAGAGGCATGAAAGACTGGTGAGGCTGGAAATCATCTCCTACAAATCAACAATGAAAAAGTCAATTATTTGGTCACCTTTTATGTATGAGTCTCTTGTTCAAACCAGCATTTTCACATCTTAATGGTACTTTTCTCTCCATTGAAACAAGGTTAGAAAACTTGTTTTTTTTTAGGGAAAAATAAAATGAAGAAGCAGGTCTGTCACAATAACACATTTTGCTGTTATTGTTCCTTGGACATATATTGTCCAAGTTATTGTGATAAAGGATCATATTTTTTAGTTCTGAGACCAATTTCAAGAAATATAATGGTAATAAAGGCATAATAATGCAAGAACGAATTCTCAAAGATCAATAAACTTTAAATTCCAATGAATATTTAACTCTGGAACTGGAAGACATTTTAAATATCCAAAATAAATAAACAAAAACAACAGAAACAACAAATAAAATGAATTATGAAGCCTGGAAATAAACTTATGCGTCACATGTTTAGTGGAGACCAAAACACCAGACTGAAAACAGGCAAATCATGCAAATGAAAATTATTTAATTTGTTTTGATTTATCATGCAATTAATAGATTTATTTATTATGGAGACAGAAGTAATTTACTACAGAACATGCTGATCTTTAACATGTGTATACTAACCGATGTAAACTTCCCGGGTGTCCAACCAGTCTGAAAACAAAAATTAGATATATTTTTACAAAATGGTCATCCAATGACATCATCCAGGGTTTATTCAGCTGTTTATTCAAATAAACAACCTAAATAAAGTGAAATACCTACCACTAATCTACAAGCCTGTAGGCATAGTTTAGATCCTTTGAAAAACATGCCTCTACTAGACTGTGTGAGAGCTTCCTTCAGCCCTTTCACGTGTGGCATGAAAGCAATAGCCTACAAGAAGAAGACAAAAAACAGGAAAACTCATCAAAACTTGGATGATAGGCATCTATCAAATGTGCCAGTAAAACCAGTAAAAACAAAACTTGAGTGATAAAACGCTAATTTGCCAGCAGATGCTTACCAGTTGTTTCTGAGGAATCACATAAATGTTAGAGCTCTTCTTAAATCCAAAAGGACGAAGGAGATTGACTATATCGCCCTCTGTGTAGCAGCAGTCGTTATAGTTTGGAAGGTTGGTTATCAAGAGCTTCGGATTAAAAAGAGCAGTTATGTTAGGAAAGGGAAAAACTACATCTGGTGTCGACATTGTGTTGATTAGGACACAGTTTGTGTGCTTGTATATGACTTAGACCACTGTGTTCAAAGCTTTTGCCAAGTGACACAAAATTGTAGACTCCAAAGTATTTGCGGGCCAAAAAACCCCAATCCAAAAATCAAGCAAGTAAAGTAGCTCGTTATTTATTGTAGATCCAAAACCTGAAAGGGATTTTTATGACGGTGTATTAGGGCCTTTGTAGATAGAAAAAAAAGGAGTAATGTTCTTCCTTTCTGTGATTAATTTCATAAATTTTCTAGAAAACGAAAAGTTTTCAGAAATTTCAGGGTTTTTTAATAGAAAATGTATGATGGTAATCTAAAAATTGGACTTTTTTTCTAGCAAATTTCCTTGTTTTTCTAGACATTTTATGATTTTACACTCAAAAGTTCTTTTTTTTGGCAAAAATTTGCTTTTTTTTTTATACAACAGCCCTAATACGCCATAGTAGATTTTTCAAGTTTTCTCTATTGAAAGAAAGACGTAGATTTCAGTTTCTTCTGGGTTTGATTGAATACATTTATTTTAAGCAACAAGAATAGGGTTTGGGTAAAAAAAAATTCAAAATGTTTGCTATATTTAGCCAAGTTTAAAAAAAAAAAAAAAGCTGATTTGGGTGCAGCAAAGTTGGCTTTTCAATAAAAGTTTCTGGATAAACTTGGTTTTATCTTTTGTTTAAACAGATGAATAATTAGTGTTGTACTTCACATTTTCCTGTTTAAGAAAATTACGATGGTAATAATTTTTACCCTCATTACAAAATAAAAGTCTCCCTCTGTATCTGTGGCCCAAATCTGTAACATTTTTGAATGTTACAGACAACGAACTTTGGACACAGCTGATGTAGATCAGATCACAGAGGCTCATAAAGTTTCTCAGGTGTTTTACTCATGTTCTGTCTGTTTAGTCCACCATTCACAGGCGACTTTGATTTCAATTAACTGCTGTTTCCAAACATCACATATTATGTAACGATTGTCCAGGGTAGAAAATGGGAGCATCTTTAAATCTGACTGGTTTAGGTCTTAGTCAGGGGAAAAAGTGACTTCAGCTTTCAGGAATACTGATAAAAATAAATAGAAAGCTTACTTCTGGTTCTGAAATGGAATCTGTGAATTCAACAGGCCCTGGAAAGAAGAGTCAAATAAATATAGTAAAAAAACAATAATGTTAAAACAAATAGAATCGAATTGTAATGTTTACATACAAAGGAGTTTGGGGTCAAAGCACTTTTCTATCTTCTCCCCAACAGTCAGATCATCTGAGGAAATCACCGGCGCCGGCTTTTCGATTGATGCTGGTTTACTTTCAGCAGGTGTGATCGCCGGACCTTTAAATCAGAAAATGTGTCACAGGTGAAAACGGATATTAGTCAAATATCCCATTTGGTTTGTTTTAAACCTGACAAAAACAAACGAACCAAAGAACCAAAAATTCCCCACACAAACATCTGGAATTTCGCCATCAGATGGTTTTGCTCTTTGTGTCACCAACAATTAACACTTAATTTGTCATAAGAGAAAAGAATGGATGTTCAATTTCAAAGTTATATTTTCATCAAGTTCATCATATATTCATAAATGTCACAGTTCTAAATGAAATGATAATAAATTAGCAGCTTCAAACTAAATATTGAGCTACCAAGTTAAATATTTAGTTTGAGGCTAAATACATAGTCAGCCAACTAAATATGTATTGTGCTAGCTAAATCCTTGATAACCAGATATTTAGTCTGAGGTTAAATATTTAAATTTCCAACTACTTATTTATTTTGCACATTAAATATTTAGCTTTCAACCAAGTACTGGATTTCCAACTAAATAACTAGCTATCAAACAATTTTTTAGTTAGTTAAATTTTACAAACTAAACATTTAGCATGCTGACAAAAGGTTAAATATCTAGTTTGAAACAGTTTTATTTATAAATGAAACACCATTTAAATATTTTTACTTTTATGAAGGGCAAAATAACCCAAATTATAGGTATTAAAAAAGGCTTCCAAGAGAAATTTAGTGATAAAAAGCAAAAATTATCAACAAAGATTCCTTTCTATACCCACTAAGCAGTTTCCCACTTACATTTTAGCTCAGTTTCATTCTTTGGCTTCTCCTTCACATTTAGGGCTTCAATTTTGTTCGATGGCTCTGATTTCCTGTAAGAAAAGTAAATTGTTGTCAGCTCAGATATAAACATAAACTAAAGGAGCAAATGGGTGAACTATCAGAAATATTACAAGGAGGACAGATTAAATTAAATATTAACATAAAGAATACATCATACATTTCCGTAGCCGTTTTCTGCTCAGTTGAAGTCACAGGAGGCTTCTGGGGTCCAGAAGACTGTAAATAAAAAGTATTCTAAAGTAAACTGATTAAAAGACAATAAAGAAGCTTTTCATACAACGGAAATCTCTAATGTATGAAATCTGGTTATTAAATTGTCTGCAGTTTGTCACAAGTATGCAGTCAAAAAAATAAGTTTTGTCACTAGATGTATAACAAAAATAGTTTTAACAATAAAACATGTACAGCTGTAATTTTAAGTAACGAAACCTCGTGATTTGGCGGGGCGCCGGCTGTGTTTTCAGTCTGCGCCGCCTCTGATGATCCGGGTTTTGAGGTTAACTTGTTGAACTCGACCAGGAAAACCGGAGCCAGAGTTTTCACAAGGCTCTCTACATCTATCTGCTTTGACAAAGACTGGACAGCTACACAGACAAAAATACACTTTAATGTAGTAGAGTTAAAGAATTGTAAAGAATTTAGTGCAAAAGGGGAAAACAATGGCAAAAAACTGAGAAAAATAACATGATTTTAATCTGGATTCTTCTGGTTAAAGCTGAAGTATGTAACTTTTATTAATAAAAATGTTTTTGTTCCTTTTTACATATTTGCTAAAAATTTTACTATGTCATGACAGTATAATATGAGACAATACACCCCTCAGACATACTCCCCTCAGTCAGAAACAACCAATCAGAGCCAGGGGGAGGGTGTTAGCGCTGTCAATCACTCTGCTCTCACTGGTTCACCACAGCAGAGTCTGCCATGAGTGCTAAGGCTAGTTAGCATGACCACTGATGACGGTGGATAAAAAGTTTTTCTGAAACTTGAAGTTGTTTCTCCACAATTAGCACATTTATGAGCATGTATATACGTTTAAGTGACAGTTAACACGCCTGGCCTGGCTCTGATTGGATGTTTTTGACTGGGAGAGGCGAGTTTTTCCAGAAATGTAGTAACACTCTGAGGTGAAGGAATTTTCACAGATTGTATGCCTCATATTATTCTGTCGCAACATGGTGACAATTTTAAAAAATAAGTTTAAAAAAACATTTTTAAAAAAGCTACAGATCACAGCTTCAACAAAGTAGTAATTTAACCTTCAGGAAGCTCAATTAAAGCTAATCCAATTCCCAATATGTGTCTAACCTGATGACTGAAGCAGTTTCTTCACCAGTGTCTCTGCACCGCTGTCAACCTGAGGGACCGATGCCTCTCCGGACGGTTGTTTCTCGCCGCTTCTGCTTGGTGACGGCGGATTCTTGCTGCTGCTTTTGGATGGCAGCTGTTTCTCGGAAGGCATTCCTGGAGAGTACAGCTCCTCTTCCTTCCTGCTGAATGAAGGAGGTCTGGAGACCGAGGAGACAGGAGGTGGACATGGGAGAGAGGAGGTGGTCATGGTCAAAAGTCATGGATGATGACACAGATTTCAACTGAGTCCAATGTAAAGTATTAGTTCCTCCAACAGACCTGAGGGTGTGTCTATAACTGTAGGAAGACCTGGGTGGTCTCCTGCACCTTTCTCTTCTGTCCTCAGAACTACAACTCTCTGAGGTGGAAGTCGATCTACTCCTGGATTTACGGCGCTGACGATACGGGCTGTGCGAGCGAGAACTGGAGCCTCTTCTGTATATGCGGCCATGACTTCTGGAGCGGGAACATGAAGATTTTCTCCAGCAGGGTGAGCAAGGCCTGGAGCTTCTTCTGTGTGTGCGGCCATGACTTCTGGAGCGGGAACCAGAAGTGTTTCTCCGGCAGGGTGAGCGAGAACTGGGGCCTCTTCTGTGTGTGCGGCCATGACTTCTGGAGCGGGAACGGGAAGTTTTTCTCCGGCAGGGTGAGCGAGACCTGGAGCCTCTTCTGTGTGTGCGGCCATGACTTCTGGAGCGGGAACGGGAAGTTTTTCTCCAGAAGGGTGAGCGAGAACTGGAGCCTCTTCTGTGACGGCGTTCTTGACTTCTGGAGCGGGAACCAGAAGTGTATCTCCGGCAGGGTGAGCGAGAACTGGGACCTCTTCTGTATGTGCGGCCATGACTTCTGGAGCGGGAACGGGAAGTTTTTCTCCGGCAGGCTGAGCGAGAACTGGGGCCTCTTCTGTATGTGCGGCCATGACTTCTGGAGCGGGAACGGGAAGTTTTTCTCCGGCAGGGTGAACGAGAACTGGAGCCTCTTCTGTGATGGTGTTCTTGACTTCTGGAACGGGAAGCGTTTCCGCGGCGAGAATCACTCTTGTGTTTGCCCGTCTCCTGACACCGCCTCCAGATTGCGTCTATTCTATTTAAACGTGGAAAAGCAAAAACACATTTGGATACATAGGATAAAGTGGGTCGCATTTGTCTGAAGACAGACTTTTACCTGGAGAGTTGTTGTTCACAAAACAAGTCTGGGTATCTACGAAGAAAAAAAGAACATACACATACAGCTTAAACCAGATGTTCGAAGATTTACATTTACAATTTTTTCTGGAGATGCAACAATTTGAAGATTTGTGCAGATAACCCAAGATTAAGAAAATCAGGGCTGCAATCAATATGTGCAGCCCTGATTCACTTATCAGCAACTCTAAGATGGGTTTCCAGGTTAAAACAGAGACAATATTTAAAGTAGAGCTAACATGCTTCCTTGAACAGTTTAGGATAGGTCTAATGGCTATAAAAAGTATTTATAGCCACTTCATTTCATTATTTTTGCACAAAATCATACTTAGAAAATTAGATTTTGGTTTATTATGAGCTTGCAGAATGAGCCGTTTCAGAGCGTCTTGTCACTTTAAATCCAAATAAAGCTGCTGGTGGCCACAACCCTCTACCTCAACGCTTACACTCACACATGAAAATGCTTCCAAACAGATGCGCAATTATACAACCATACATCTTTGAAAAGCACAACCAACTAGAATGCAGCAAGTGGTTTCTTGATTGCAAGAAAACACCTGTCTTTTCCAGCATTCACTGTAAAGCGGTAGAACTAACTACGACAATAGCAGGAGAACAGCAAGCTGTGACTCTGCTACATGCAGCGGCATATTGGACAGGATAAAAAGAGGAGTACACTTCCACCAAAAAACTCAGAAATTCTTAGATTAAACTCTGAACATTTTTAGACAACTCTACTTGGGTTGCTAGGCAACGGACAGAATTCCAGTGGGGTTGCTAGGTAACGGGCTGCTATCCTTGGTTGCTAGGTGAGGGGTAGTGCCTGCTAATTTGTGATGTTCCAGACACTATAAAACATTAATTTACTGCCAAAACAAAAACGCCTTGTGTGTTTTAAGCACTTGAGTTGATTTTAGAAGCAGTAGAATCCCAAATGGAAGTACAAAAACAAGCAAAATGTGAAATTTATATGCATATTTAAAGACTAACATAAGACTAAAATTGTGGCTAATTGACTGATCAACCATCGTGCACCCCTAATTAGAAGGTATTTATGATTAGATTGATTTTACATTTTTTGTAAAGCAAGTTGAGATAATATGTTTTGTGAATTAGTGCTATAGAAGTACACCGAACTGGGAAAAATAGAAAGAAAAAAACAGGGAAGCCCTGCAGGAACTGGTGTGATATGCTAAAATAAATATATGCTATGGAAATCACTACAACTGTAATAAAAAGTTTGCTATAATATTTTAGGGTCTGTAAGAACAATTATTACTTTTCAGTAACTAGATGTACCACATTTAATTTGAATGTATTATGAAAAACGCTACAGAATTTTTACTAAACGTTATACTGTGGGAATTTTATATCTGACTGGTGAACCATTAATTGCAACGCCACTCTTAGTTCCATATTCATCAACACAAACCTATTCTTACTAAAATATCTATATTTCTAAAAACAATAAGTAAAAATGGGTAAAATCTTAAAAAGAAAGACTAAACAAAGGCTGACTTTGTGCAAAGGCCTTACAGGGTTTTGCACTTCTCACGATGATCAGTGCTCTTCATGTGGGAACACCAAGCCTGTTAAAAATAAAAAACATTTAAATGACATTTTATCAGTTTGTATTTTGAACATGAACCTATTGAAATACAATAAACCAAACTTAGAAGTTTTTAGCAAGATACATGAGCTTGTTTTAAGCCAATAATTTATTAATATTTGTGAAAAAGCATTAGTTCCATTGGCAGATTATTTCACTTATGGGAATTATATAAGTGAAATAATCTGCCAATTAAATACACTTTTTTAAAATTAACATTAATTATTGACTTAAAACAAGCTGCTATATCTTGCTAAAAAGTTTCTTGTGAGTTAATTTCGTCTTTATTCAAGTGTAATAAGATATTTGTACTAGGAATTGGTCAAAAATACTTCGTAAGGTTTTGTGTTTTTGCAGTGTAGAGCACTCACCTGTACATCACGACTGTCCTTGTTGCATATCGAACAATAATGTGGGAAGGATTCTGGTAAGATTCCTTTACAGTCTCTAATTGTGGCATGTGAAGGCTCATTTTTACAAGATGACCCCTTAAATTTAGTCTGCATCACTGGCTTAACCTGTCCACGTTTCAACTCAGTCTGAACTTCAGGGTTCTTCTTCTCTGGAGGTCTCTTATTCTGCCCAGGAACCGTTGTTTCTTTTATTTGACTTTTACTTTCCTTGTTGGAACTCTTCTGTTCTGGTTTACTAGGATTGGAGGATTTGGATGTGGACTCTGGTTGCTTTGGAGGAAGAGGTTTGCAGTATTTAGGCTCATCAGGTTTCTGTTTGGCCGAAATTACGGCATGTGAAGGCTCATTTTTAGAAGATGACCCCTTAAATGTAGTCAGTGTCATTGACTTAACCTGTCCTTGCTGTCCGCGTTTCAACTCAGTCTGAACCTCAGGGTTCCTCTTCTCTGGATGTTTCTTATTCTGCTCAGCCACTCTTGCTTCTTTTACTTGAGTTTTGCTTTCCTTGCTGTTGGAACTCTTCTGTTCTGGTTTACTAGATTTGGATGATTTAGATGTGGACTCTGGTTGCTTTGGAGGAAGAGGTTTGCAGAGTTTAGGTTCGTCAGGTTTATGTTTGGGTGAAACCATTTTATTTTGCTCACTAATCTCAGACTTGCGGCTTGTTTTAGAGTCCAAATCTCTGCTTTTGCCCTTTAACACACATCTTTGCAGCTGGTCCTCACTAGGTTTGTGAGTTTCCACCAGTGACTTACCTCTACTCTTATCTGTGCTAGCTTTCCCAGTCTCCTTTTTAGCAACGCTACTACCAAAATCACCGCATTCAATAACTTTATTTGACTTTACGGGAGTTTTAAGCAAGTCACTCTTTAGACAGATAGTGGGCTGCGATTCAGAGGATTTCTCTGCAGCTCTTTTCTTCTTCTTAATGGAAATCTGCATCAGGATGTATTTCAGGTTTTCAGGGGTGATCTGATCCTCAGAGTAAGAACTGAGCTCTCCCAAGTCGTCCTTGTCGAGACCAAACTTGCTGAGAATCTCAGTAGCTGATTCTGCTGTGTACTTGGGTTGATCCGATCTGCCTGGTTCTGGAGTTTTAGCAGCAACTGAACCAGGAGGAGACTTCCTGTTGTCTGCACCTTCACCAGAAACACTTCTGTTTCTGTCTGTGCAGCCAGAAGATGGGTTATTGTGATCTTTTTCGGTTTGTTTGCATATTGAAAGCCAGGCCAAGGAGGTAGTGTCCCTGTGAGTATCATTGTAGGGAGGTCCCTGTGGAAATGAAGACATTGTTCCAGCTGTGTTTGAGGAAGATGACTCTCAGTGGAGGTGAAGATTAGTGACCTAAAAGATGACGCAGAACATATTTAGGCAGTACCTCAGAGGAATATTTAGAAGTAAACATTAAGCTCATCCAAACTTGTAGTAGCCATTCTATTTAAATGTCCCATTTGCATCGAATGAAATTCTCGATCAAAAAATATATATATTTCACTTACTTTCAACAACCAAAGCTAGTCGTACTGAGTTGCTGGCTTAATTTAGTCACATTTAGCCAGTAAACGTTTTAAAAATGACATTTTAACAGGCTATTCTCCAGTTTCTGCTTCCATCAAGCTAGCAAGCTGTTGCTAGCAAACGCGACCGTTGGTCACAAGAGACGTCATGACGCAACGTTCCAAACAGCGTGCGTGAACGGAAAATAAGCTCGCGCGGAATCCTGAGAGAATCCCGTTATTTTCTTGAACTAACCTGGTACTGTACGACTAGATACCACGACCATTATACCACCAAACAAGCTTGTTTATTCATATTAAACCAGTGTTTTGACACTTTTTATTTATTCAAATTCAGAGTCAATAATCAATACTTTATTGATTCCATAGGGAAATTTAATCTCAAAGCGGAAAAAGTTCAAAACAAAACAAATGGTGGCGTAGCACTTATCCACGAAGTTATTTTGGTGATGATAAAACAGACAATAGCAAGTGATAAGTTATATAGTTAAAATAGTTAGCACTTTTTCCTTAATTGGAAAAACTAACCCAAGTGAGGAGCAAGATGACACCAGAGTCCTTTCACACATATATTTTATTAAACTCTTTGTTATAAAACACAAAAATAACTGTATTAATCCCTCCCCTCAACACCAACCACAGATTTGCCAGCACTGCTCTTCTTCCCTTTAATATGGGGCTTCGTGCCCAGCTCCTTTGCATGCTCCAGCTTGGCGTCACTGCATGATGGTGAAGAGTATCTCGAACAAATCCTGTCAAGCGCCGCTTATAAAAAGATTTTAAGCAAAAAGGACAAAGAAAAACAAAGAGACAAAGTCACAATTCTGATTTTGTTATTTCATAATTATGGTATTTATATTTATTAACTTTAAGTTTTGGTCTGTCTGATAATGTAATTTTTAAATATGAAATGATTGATAATCTGATTAGTTACTCAGTACTTGAGTAGACTTTTTACCAAATACTTTATTATTGTTACTTGAATCATTTCTGCGATTAAACTTGTCTTTTAATGTTGACAACCTAACAAATAAAACATATTTTCTTTGCTTTGCTGGTAATATACCTGATTTTTGTAGTAGATTCCTTCCCTGTGATTTCTCACAACAAGGACCTGAACTCTCTTTGGACAGTCGGCTCTTGTGATCTAGCTTCTGTTTCTCGTTGCTCCGTCTGGGTGATGAAGACAGTTTCCTATCTTTCCTCCCGGAGGACAACCGTCTCTCATGACTCCCTGAATGTGAGCGACAGGGAAGGGAGGACGGCTTTTTGAGACGTGGAGACCAAGAAGGAGATCGAGACCTAACAGAGGAGCAGAATGTGGCTCAGGCGGATTTATTTATGATGCATTGTTTCTGCTTTTTCTTTCTCCTGACAAACCTGCGGCTGTATTTACGGTCATAAGGTGATCTGGACCGAGAGCGGGAGCGAGGCCGGGAGCGGGACCGGGAGCGGGACCGGGAGCGGGACCGGGAGCGGGACCGGGACCAGGACCGGGAGCTGCTCCTTCGACCCTCTGAGCCGTAATACTGATGGAGTTTACTGTTGTCATGCCAATGGAACGGTAATGTCGATGGACTTTCAGCTTCAGCACTAAAATTATGATAATGATAATTTAAAACAAAACTGGAAATTCAAAGGATTCAAGGTTTACTTCTTGTTTTAAATAGAGGGATTTTACCTGAGGATTGGTAGAACATCCCCATCCCAATGTGGATATCTGTGGAACAAGGAGAAGAAGAAAAAAAAAATCAGAAGTTCTTCTGCTTTTCTAACAATGTTTGTTTGATCCATGAGTTACTAGATAAGACAGCTAAGATTCTTTAGCTTAGCATAAACAGCTGTTACCTATGTAAAAGGATTTGGGCCACTAAACCTTCCTGCTCTCTTTTTACCCTGTTCGCGGTCTGGCACACGTTCAATTTTCCAAGTTTTTGTGTGTGTGATTTTGGGAACCGACGGTCTGACTATGTGATATTAATGTCAAACAGTGAGAAAAACAATTTTTCTGCTTTTTTATATATTAAGTATCTGAGTTCAACCATTGGTTTGGTTTGAAACACCTGAAATGCATTCGTCATCTTGCATGAAGAAATGAAGGACAGTAAAACTACAGATATTTTCATTTATTTATTTTTAAAAAAGAGTTTAGGAGAGGACCTACTGTGTCCGGAGGATTGTGCAGCTCTCCAGGTGAAAGCTGGAGTTCTGGTGTGACAGCCAGTCCTGGGAGACAGAACAACAGCATATTCACAAATATTCAACCTAAATCAAAATCAGTTATCTCTGACACTATTTAAACAGAGTGAGATTTTAATACTACAGTGCTCTAGATATTAAAGTATTCACATTCCTTGTTGGTTTTCTACATTTTGTCACATTCCAGCCACAAGCCTCAAATTGAATGTGGTTTTATTTAATATACAAACACAAAGAGAAGCCTGTATACTTTATAAATGTTTATGCTTATCTATTTGTTCAAACGAATGTCCTGGCACCATGTTTAATTCCCAACAGGAAGGCGTTGTTTTGGCTAGTAGAGATTTTATTTCCCTACACTGCCCCCTATGGATGTGGCATGTTTAATACAACGCCCAGTAGTGTAATTCAGCGGGTTCAAGTGGATGATTTATTTTTGGAAAGATTTTTGCAGAATCGCTAAGGTGCTGGCCGCCATCTTGTCTTCTGTGTTGTTTTGTGTTGGTAGGATACGAACAGCCTTTGCCGTTCTCAGCTCTTGTTGCTTGTTCAATAAAAAACTCAACAATAAATGTTCCAAAGCTTTGCTAGCATCAGAGGTAGCTAACGCTCACTCACCTCCATGTGGAAGCACCTCTTGTTACAGATGGAGCAGGTGTGTGGGAACCTTTTCGGCATGGCTGATATATAGTCTTTAATCATGGCGAGTGTTGGCAGATGGTTGGAAATAAAGGTTTTAACAGGCGGTATTTTGATAGGAGACAGTTTTGTATATGAAACAGCACACGGTAAAGCTTTCCTAGTTTTACATGTTGCTTTAATGTTATGCTTCAGTTTAGCTTTCTTCTTCAAGACTTTCACTCTTTTTTCTTGACCTTTAACCTTTGAACTGCTGGATTTTTTGGATTTGGACATCACCTTCAGAGTAGATTGAGGAATAACTAGTATAGACTTGGACGGCTGGGTGTCTCTCTGTGTTGGTTTGTCGCATTTTTCCAGTGGTGACCCTTTCCTACCAGCGGGACTCGGATCATCCTCAGTGGTTGTTTCCATCGTGTCGCTAACAGTACCATAATTAGCAGAATGTTCGTAGTCAATCACTTTAACTGGCTTCAGAGGACCAGGAGGCATTTTATCCAGACCTCCAGGTTCGTCGTTTTTGGGTTCGGGAGGGTTTTCTGCAGCTCGTTTCTTCTTCCGCAGGAAAATCTCACGTAAAACCAGATGAAGATTTTCAGAAGTCAGTTGATCCTCGGGGTATGACTCTAGTTCTTTTAGGTCCTCTTTGTCCAGTCCAAACATGTTTAGGACTTCGGCAGCTGATTCTGGAGTATACCTGGCAGGAGTTTCTGGTTCTGGATCAGCCTTCCCCCCTACAGACGGGTCGGTTCTGGATTGCTGTTCTCCTTTATCCCCAGAGGAGCTGACCGTGCTGGACCTGCGGCGTTTTCCCGCCGGCCTTTGATTAGACCCCGGACTGCGGGAGCAAGATCGTGATCTCCGACTCTGGTGATGCCGCAGGTTGTTGGACTCGTTGTTGTGACCATCAGCCTTTACTTTTTGCTTTTTCAAACTCTTAGGATCTACGAGCGACTTTTTTCCTTTTTTTCTTTCACCAATAAAAACAAAAAGGAAACAGAAATGAGGATCAGATCAGTAAAAACTGCAACCTGCTGTTGATTGCTATTGTCTCGGATGCAGAAGTTTACCTGGGAATTGGCTGGATCTTAGCGACCCACTCAGGATATCTGTGGGACCAAAAATACTAATTTAGTACAAGGAAGAAGAACCATAAAAAACACATGATGAAACAATTCAACTCCTGAATCTAAAAGTACAACTGTCTACAAAAAAAAAATATTTGGATGTTTTACCATTTTTATTAAAATCATAATCAACAAAATGCGGATTTTTTTTAAACCAAAAATAGGGTTCCTACTATGGATGAAACTTATAAGTTAAGAGTTAATTCAGTTCATCTAAAGTTGATTAAGCTTATAAATCGACTAACGAGTAATTGATAAGCAGCCATTTTGTTAAAAACTCTAGGTTTCTCTTGTCTTTTCGTAACAAAGGGTTAAATTTTTCACAGTATGCTGAAGAAATTGTTTAAATGTATTTATGTTTCTTATAAATACATATGAACTTGCTTCAAACAAGAAACATAAAAATATTTGAACATTTTGCGCTGTATTCTCTCCGGTAACAATAAACTACTTGTCATTTTGTATTAAACTGACAACCTAACAAAACCGCACAAAGTGCATTTTGCTCCGTTTGGACAGTTTCTCTCTCCGCCATCTTTGTTTCTGTATCAAAGGCTGACTGGCGGCGCCCTCTGCTGGATGGCGGCCAAACTACAACAACAAAAGAAAGTCGACTGATAATTTAATAAGTCATTAATTGACAATTAATCGTTTGTAGATTTTTCTTACAGTTTACATTCAACAGCAGGGATAAGGTAAACTAAAATGTAACAAAATTTTATATTTTGACTTATCATTAAGTACTTGAGCCATTAGGGAAAATAAATATTCATTACATTGAAACAATCCAAGCAAATTGTGTTAAGGTAAATGACTAATATATAATTAGTCATCACAAATCTGCATCACAAATCTGGAACAAACTTCCAGAAAACAGCAAAGCAGCTGAAACACTGAGCTCCTTTAAATCTAGACTAAAACTACCTTGTTGCTGAAATGTGCCAATCAAATAAACTTGACTAATTTATACAAATAAAATTACAAAAAAAGCTTTCTGGCTTTTAGCAAATAAAAATAATGTTGGTAATCCTAGCTTAATCCTAGGTGTATGAAAATATCTGGTTTCAGTTGTAAACTTAGGATTTTAAACTAACATTAGATTGTACTATATTACCAAAATGTGTAGTTTAAATATCAAGCATTTTCAAGGAGTTTGTGCTTGAATTGCAATTACATGTTTTCAAGGTTTGGAAAGTTCTTGATTTGTGTATAATCTGAGAAAAGATTATTGAAAAAGTATCAGTCAGGTGATGGATGCAAAAACAATTCTGAACGTCAACTGGAGTTCAGTTAAATCCATCACTTACTTCACATATTTTAATTAATTTTTGATAGCACATTCAGTGCTTTTTTGTTCATTTTTAGGGGTCAAAAACGGCTAATTTTGTTGCTCATGGTTGATTTCTATGACTAATAAAAATGTTAAAAACATCCAAGTACTTGAATTGTTTTAACTATTCACCTTCTTGGTGAATAGTAAAAAATATTTTTTACTATTCACCTGTTGTGGTTTCTTGCCACAACAGGTTGTGGCAAGAAACCACAACTTGTAAATTGACCAAGTATGAGTTCAGATAAAAGTGTCTGAAGGAGAATCAGGTAAAAACTGACTTCAGCTGCAGGAGTATCCGGTTCCCAACGTGGTTCGTTTCATTCAGGTGGAGGAACCAACGCTTGTAGAGAAAAAAACAACAAAACATTTAAAATTATTTTAATATAGCATAAAAATAACATTATTACTGGACAGTTTTGTCAAAGGGAGTAAAATTGAGTGAAATTTGACCTCTAAAGTTAAACTAATTTTCTGTCAGAAAAAAATTGATCAGGACTGTAATCCAAAATGAATAATTTTATCTCATTATTTCCTCACTAACGAAAATAATTTCCAAATTAAATGAGAATAAAGTCATAATATTACCACAATAAAGTTGAAAAATAATACGAGAATAAAGTTGTATTTAAGCTTTGTCGTACAGTTTTATTCTTATAAAATTATGACTTTATTCTGATATTATTTATTCTCGTACAATTTTTGACTTGTGCTGTTATAACTTCATTCGTAACATTATGACTATTGTCCTTGTAATTTCATGACTTCATTTTAGTAATACTTGTACGATTTTTTTCTTGTAATACATTGTAATATAGTAGTCAAAGATAATGACTTTTATATATATAGAAAATCAGGCTTTTTTTTTAACATTTTGTACAATAATCGCTACTTCTGATAACCCTTTGTGTTAGAATACATCAATCAAAATAAATAGAAAAATAAATTAAATTAATATAAAATGTATTAATTGAACTTAAATAATTCAAATCTAATGCAGCACCAGAATGTAGTTTAAATTAAATTCTTACCTCCAATCTTTGACAGATTACGTCGCAGAGGGAACACTGGTGGGGAAACAACCTCGGCGTGACGCCTTTATAGTCTTCGATCATGGCAAGCGTCGGCTGCTTGTTCTCCGACATTTTCATTTGCTTCAACACCCACTCCCGCACTATCGAAGGCAGTTTGCTTAAAATTGACTTCTGGGCTTTACAGTTTTTGCCGAGTGGCGCTTTGACAGAAGAACCTTTCTCAGACTTTTTCGCTGGCTTCTTCTGTCGACGCTCGTCCAGCTTCAGTTCTGATTTCCGTTTCACGTTTTTCTGCTGCTTTGGCTTCTGCTTTTCAGTTGTTTTCTGTTTGTTTTCAGCATTACTGTTAGAAATGACTCTATGTGTGGCAGATGTTGCGTCCTTTTCCTTTAATCGCTTAGGTGGGTCACTATCTGTTGTAGCCAAAGATGTCTTCTCTGAGTCTAACACCAATGTACTTTCTTTTTCCGGTCGTAACTCATCTACAATCCGACTATTGTTGTTCTTTTCTACATCCACACAACTAGAGTCCCTCACTTTATTTGGCTTCAGGATACTTTTTAGTTTAGGTTGGGGTTCAGAAGACTTTCCTTTTATTTCCATCTTGCTAAAAATCTGTTGCAAGACGCAGGATAGTTTTGCAGGATCGACCTGCTTCAAAATGTGGGGGTCGAGTTTTTTCAATCCGTCTTCGAGGCCGAAGCTCTGAAGAATAGCAGCGACTGGTTCTCTGTTATGTTTTAGCTGATTGATCTCAGACGACAAAATAAATCTGCCTGGAACTGGGTTTTCATCGTCTCCTAACTCTGGAATGGACAGCGTGTCGTCTTTCTGTTCACCAGACACAACCTCCAGTCTGCCATCAGAACCAGATGGAAACTCTGGTGGATTGTTGTTAATATTTGGTTTGAAAATGGGGAGCCAGTCCAAGGAGAAATCACCAAAATAAGGACCTACATGGGATGTTGATGACCTTGCAGACGAGGAAGGAAATTCATTTCTTTCACTAAAGCAAGTCTTCCAGTTCGTACCACGATGTTCCGCACGTTTGACACGGTCTACCAACTTATTATTATCCGATTCAGATGTGGTTTGAGCTGGTAGGAAGTTGGAGAGAGATGAAGAACCAGAAAAAGTCAACCTGGATGCAGGTCCAGGATTAGAAGATCCCTTGGGAAGTTTTTTCGCTGATGGTCCATTCTGGTTCTGGGTGGATTGAGACATGATGTAAGCAAACTCCAGATCTTCAAGTTCTTCCAAACGAGATCAATCCGAAGAGAAACACGCTCATTAGGCCTAAAATCAAAAGAAGAGAAAATATATATAAGAGTCAAAATGAGGGCGAAAAGGCAGGCTTGTCACGACAGCAAATTCTGGATAAATCGTCCCAGAAATTTTTGTGATGAACAATAATGTTGCTCTGAGACAATTTTCAAGTAATATAATGGTAGTGGAATAACAATCCAAGAACATGTCCTAAAAGATTAATAAACTTTAAATTCTAATGAATATTTAACACTGCACTGGAAGACATTTTAACTACCCAAAATAAATAAACAAAACAACAGAAACAACAAATAAAATGAATTATGAAGTCTGTAAACAAATTTCTAAAACAGGGAAAGGAGAAAAACAACAAACCATGCAAATTTAAATTAGTGAGATCGTTTTAATTGATCATGGAATTAATTAATCTCCCACAAACTCTCACATGGTGCTTCATTTTCAGCCACCTTTCCTCCTTCCTCTCAACTTTCCATTAGTGCACTTGAATGAAACGCAGAACAAACAGCTAGCTTCTCTAGGAATAAACGTTTGAGGCATAACATGACACTTCTGCATTAAAACTCCCATTTTATTAGTTTTCTGTTATATTTTGATTTTCTGATGAACGGAATTTGTGATTTTTAATCAGCTTTAAGCTGAAAATCGTCAAAATTAACAGACAAACAGGAAATGTAGCACTCAATGTGAACTTTCTGAATTACTGAAATCATTTTTCTAATTATTTGAGGTACAGCTGTATAAACCTCCTTCACTAGAATAATAGTTAATGACTCAATGTAATTTTCCAGGTTTCCTTTGATAGACAACGTTTTACTCAATTTAAACAATAAAATCTACTTTACTCTATTGTTTGATAACTAGAATCAGAATACTTGTTTATAATGTGCATTTTCCATGAGATGTGTTGTGCATTATTGCACTATAAATAAAATCCATTTAATTAACGCTCAGAAATTAAAACGTAAAACCTAACCACAAAACACTATTTTGCTCAACTCCAATGCTAGGAAATATTCTGCAAAATCCTTTACAGTTATTACGAAGGACAAAAAACATCATGTCAGAAAGAGGACTAATCATAAGTCTTAAGTCAGAATCACCTATATCGACAAAAAAAGAGGAAAAACCTCAAAATTAAAGTTATTATTCCCGCATAGCTTCCTTCAGTTATGCTATCAGGTTCAAGCTAAGAAGCTACCGTTGCTAACGGTCAACCGTTAATGACGTCACGGTAAAAATCAACAGACGTTAGTAGGAAATCCTTGCATAAATAGCATTGTTTTATCGTTCATTTTGCAATCTAACGGGCTTTACTGAGCCGATAACACCGTTTACCTTAAACGGCTGAGCCTGGAGAACGTCAGCGGTTCTTCTTCTTCTCCCAGTTTGACTCCAAACTGCTGCCGCCTGCTGGCCGGGAGAAGAGCTGCAGTCAGGGGCTTTGGAGCTGGAGGGATGATTCTCGGAACGCCCCTCCAACACAACGTTTATTAAACTAATCAGACTCAGAAGCAGAAGTAAAGACTCGAACAACTATTAAGAATGTAGCAGGAGATTTCTGAATGGTAAGTAAACAACAAAACACCTGTCTTGTATAGCACCCGTTGAATACAGCGGTAAAACCTGTTAGCTAGTTTGCTGTGGGTTGCTAAGAGACGGACTGGGCTCGTCTGGGGTTGCTAGGTAACAGGCAGTGCCTGTCCAGCAGGGGAAATAGTGTTTTGCATTTTTAACAGTTGTTATTTTTTTTATATTGTCTGTTTATTTGACTTACGCACTGGATCGTATAGCACCAGTGCTTTCAGTCTAGTGTCTGTCATACAGTTTTCTGACACACGTCTGCAACCAGGATATATAACAACGTATGATGGTTAGAGTCAAATTCAGAAAATAATTTTCCCAAAGTGCAATTTGTTTGTGACTCTACCAGTCACAAATAAAGTAACAGCTAACATGTATCCACTAACCAAAACTATGAAACTAAAACAAAATATAAGTACAACAAAGGATAAACACTCAAGGAGTCATAAAGTTTAAATCTTAAAATGTTCAAATGCATTGTTCCTGTAAGCCACTATAAATATCACTTGTAAATAATACATTTGTATAAAAGAACTAATTTAATGTAGTTATTACAAGGATTGTCAGATGCTTTACTTAAAGCTCACTTTTAAAAATATTACTACAGTTAATGACTATAACCATCACTGAATAATCCATCAATATTTTCAGCAAATCAACATTTATTGATAAGCATATTCTGCCCAAAAACACTGGTAAATATTTTAACACATCTCCACATGTGGAAACCTTTATATGTACAAACACTTTCTTATAGCAAATTATAACAATGACTTCTGTAAAACAAACACTTGGGAAAATAAAAATCTCGGTCAAAATCAGACAAGATCTAATTATTATTTTTATTTTTTTCAAACAACACAGAGTTCTATTTACTGGGAAAAAAAGAAAATTTCACGGCTTTAATATGTAAAGTATTTTACATCAAGTCCTAAATGGAAACTTCTAACATGTAAAAGCTAAATTCAATTATTCTACATGATACAGAACTCAATGAAAACTGAAGATGCACAGAAATTAATCCTGCCTGAATGTGTTCCGCTCTTTAACTTCAGTATCTAATAGGATACTGATGGGGATCTTAAGTACAACGTAAAACAAAAAACTGGATTAAGGAAAACAAGCTAGTAAGCAAAAGTAAACCTCAAGTTTATCTTGGTCAGACAGTGAAACACAGTCACAGAGAATCACTAGCAGCCTGCAAGAATCTGTTGACTTTAACGTTTTCTACTTGCTGTTTACATCATCGGACCAGATTTTCCATTGGATCAGATGCAAAAAACTGATTGAATATCTTTCGTTTCTAAAGGGTCTAGTCTGAGTGAGTCGTCATGTGACGAGTTAAACTTCTTCTGTTACTGTAACTCTTTCCACAGGTATATATATATATATATATATATATATATATATATATAGAGAGAGAGAGAGAGAGAGAGAGAGAGGCCAAAAGAGAAGTTTGCAGTCCTGATTATAAAAAAGTTTATTAATATTTTTCTTTTAAATAAAAAAACACTCCGACTCCAAACAACTTTGGAAAACAACTTCAGTGCTCAGTTCTTTACTCCCGTCCCTCACTTCACGTCATGGTGCCTAGAAGGCTTAAGTGACGCCGTTGCAAAGGGTCAATAGTTTGGGTCATGCAGAACTGATCTGATCGTTTCCATAGCAACGAGCAGAAGCAAGACATTCCCCCAGTGACCTCATTGTAGTTATGACGTCATCTATGACATGCGGTTGTAGATCAAAGAACATCTGAGGTTATAAATGCTTGTGTTTCAAGAGCTCAGTTCATATCGAACCAGATCTTCGAACTTCATCATTGTTTTTCACAAGTATTTTCAGAATGGCGGATATGTTAGTCGGTGTGTGTTTTCATCTTGGTTTCGGACTTGGATATTTAGTTACCACCGGCATGAAGAGAGTTTTTGATCAACTCCTTCCTGGCAGCAATTTAGAACCGAGTACTGCTCCGAACGAGACGAGTTCCTCCGAATATGATGATTTTGACCGTTTTCTTTTTAGTCCATCTGCTACAGAGAAGCTAACCTCCCCGGCTGGGGAGGTTAGCTTGGAAGAGANCTTTTTGATCTAACCCCAGTTTCAAAGCAAATCTCCCCGGCTGGGGAGGTTTGCTTTGAACAGAGTACTCAACAACGGTTAACTTCTGCGGCTGCAGAAGAGTACGATGTTTTTGATTCGTACCTTTTTGGTCCAACCCCAGTTTCAAAGCAAATCTCCCCGGCTGGGGAGATTTGCTTTGAACAGAGTACTCAACAACGGTTAACTTCTGCGGCTGCAGAAGAGTACAATGTTTTTGATTCGTACCTTTTTGGTCCAACCCCAGTTTCGAAGCAAATCTCCCCGGCTGGGGAGGTTTGCTTTGAAGAGAAAACCCAGGAAGTGCAAATCTCCCCGGCTGGGGAGGTTTGTATCCAGGAAATGGAAACTTCTGCGGCTGCAAGAGTTTGTCTTGACATGGAGACGGCTGAGGCTGCAAACTGTGCTATTTTGAAGAAGACATTTGAGGACAATACCAACGAAGAGAGCTGTAATCTAGAGAATGAGTTCCCAACAGAACTAACGTCCCCGGCTGGGGACGTTAGTTCTGTTGATGAGAAAAGTATCTCAGAAACAACGGATGAAGAAAGCAAGATTAACAACATTTGTACATTTTCAAATCCTTGCAAAAATGGTTGGATTAACGCAAGTTTTCAAGGGATTCTGAATTTGAATTTTACAAGAAAGTGTCTTCTTCAGAATTCACAGAAGTTTTTTGAATTTGCATCAGAGACACCATTATGCGCCAGCCTCATCTCCACAGCCGTTCACAATCCAGGAAAACATTTTACGCCACGAGAAATGGCCGCAGTTGTAGTAGAGCTCAGACAGAGTGAGCTGTCGTCAGATTTAAGGAAGGAATACCAGATGTCATATTTGCTGGAAGGTATTTTAGACTGGCTTCATTCAAGTTACAGAAACATCGATATGATTGTTAATAGCGAAAAGACCTGCAGAAAGTGCAAAGGAGATTTCATTGGATTTTTGAACAGTAGCCCCCTGGTTATTCTACCTCCAAAATCTTTCAACAGCATCACCTCTCTGTTCAACTGTTGGCTGGGTTATTGCAGGGAGACACAATGTTCTGACTGCAAATCAGTTTTTAACAGACAAAACTTCCTAAGCTATAATGACGTTATAGTCCTGTTCCTCCCACAGTCGGCCAGGTCTTGGTGCCCGATAGTTATCCCAAATGAAACAATTGATGTGCCCGGAAAGACTGAAAATCAGACGTACCATCTTTCTTCCATCATTTGCAGTGATTTGAAGCTGACCCACTTCTTCACGTACCTGATCCGTGGACGACAGGTATACAAGGCTGATGACGACCGTGTGAGGACTCCAGGTGGCCACTGCAAGAAAGTCATTCAGGAAAGGGGATTGGTGTACATTTATGAAAAGAAAACATCGACTGTAACGTCTTACCCTGCTCCTCCAGTCCAAAACAGCCAGGTCGGTTTAATACAGGAGCCAAGAGTTGTTACCGAAAACAAGCCAGAAACTGTTTCTGAGGCTGGAGGGATTAAAGAGACAGAAAATGTGTTTAACCACCAAGAGAATTTATCTCTGTGGGAAGATTTATGTAAGAATATAACTATATGGGATTTGTTGATAATTTTGTGTTTATTTTGCATTTTTGTCGTTCTTATTTGTTGTTGTGATTTTTTAATGGTTTTACTTCTTCTAATTTCTGTCTCTGTACTTGCTTATGTGTCGTTAGAAATATGCTAAGAATTGAATACTTAGCTTTAAATTTAATTTCAACTGGTGAAACGTATTTACCAGGTGTAATTAAATTTCCTGTTTTTCTTTAAAAATACTTTATTGATCCCAAAGGAAATTGAATGTGCATCATTCAATTTTCGAACAGTTCAATCTGCAAGACAATTCTGCCGTAGGGCAGAACGAAAATGGCGTAAAACTCAAATTCACGTTCATTATGACATCTATAAAGAAAAACTACGTTACTATCACCTAACACTAAAACATGCAAGACAGGCTTTCTTTGCAGATGTCATAANGAATGAATAAAATAAAAACATTATAATATTGTAACACTAAGATGTGGCATAAATTTGTGTTACCATAACATCACCACAACAACCACACCTCCACCAACTATGACAGTGCTAGCAACTACAACCAGTGTTGTATAAAGTACTCAAAATATGTACTTAAGTAAAAGTACTAATACACAGGCAAAAATGTACTCTAGTAAAAGTACCACATTAATATTTTTACTTGAGTAAAAGTCAAAAAGTACTGGCTTTTAAAAATACTTAAGTATTAA